>JAOYMR010000012.1:4051475-4061699 GCA_025802075.1 Tenebrosternarchus preto | reverse complement strand
CCCCCCCCCCCCCCCCCCCCGGCTGTCGGACAGGAACACACACAGCCATCCAGAAAATGTGCGCTTCTAGACATGCTTGCTAGCAATGCAGGCCTCGTGTGATTGGTTCGGTGGCAATGTTTCTGCCTTGCGGGTCATTTTGGGGCATTTATGCGCTCTGAGTGGGTTGTTTTTACCCACGCTGACCCATGTTTACCCCGCTTGCTTGCTCCGTGCTTGCTCTCCGACCGCTAGGGCCAGAGTCTGGGCCTGTGGGTGGTGCTCAAGCCAGGCTGACTGGTGGAGTTTGGTAGCTCTTGATGAGAAGGGGAGGGTTGGTGGGGTTACCGTGGCGACTACCGTGGCATTTTTTTTCCCCAGCCTGGGAAAGTAGCAGGTTTCAGTGACATCACAGAGGGGGGGTGGAGATAGTGAGATAATGAGAGAGAGAGAGAGACAGAGAGAGAGAGAGAGAGAGGGAGAGAAAGCACGACACCATCTCTCCCACACATACATCTGAACCAGCCGTGTGGCTCACACATTTATCACTCTGAGATGACAGATTTGCAAACACGTCCATATGTCCATGCCTGTAAACAGAAACATGATGTTCTATCTTTTTTAATGCCTTTGTCCTTTAAAGTTTGAAGATCGATCCTCAAGTTTATAATTTCACAGGACAAAAGGTCAGTCCCTATGGACTAATGGCAAGTCACACAGAACTCTTGTTTTGAACTGCATTTACACTTATAGTTGTGTATGCTTTCATACAAACAGAAACCCCCCCACAAATATCCACTTTTTTTTAACGGCATTCGGCAATGCACAGTTATAGAAAGAAAAAAGTATTTTGCTTCTGACATGGTCTCAAAATGAGTTGCTCAGGGATTTTCTTCACATCATTTTTCAGAGGAGCTAAAGCAATTGTAGGGGACTGTAGGTCTGTAATCCCAGCATGGTTGCCTTGCGAGTTGTGACGTGAGTTATAAAAGTGTGGAAAATTATGATGGAATTGCTTTTACTTTTGATATTTTGAAACTAGATTTCTTGATACTTTCACTTGGCTGGTGGTTTCCAGCCATTTAGGGTTATGATGTTTTAAAGTCAGCGCCGGTGACACGGCTAATGTTCCAGAGGAACACAATAACGATTTCATATCTGCACGGTGTATGTCCACGCTCAGCATAATACAATAAAATGAAATCAGATCGAAAGTAGGAATGGAGGATAATAAAATAGACCTGCATGCTAAATTCGGGTCTGCATTGTTTTTACGTGAGTAAACCGTAAGGATCTATTCCAAAAAGTGTGCGTTTGAGGGGGTGTGCGAGCATTATTTAGTGTCTTTCAGCAAAAAGGAAGCCCATATCTACACCTTAGTTTAAGTCTTAACTCGCCTCCATGGCACCCAAAGACCATGACAGCTGGAATCATTTCCAGGATATGTAGCGATGCCTAATAGCTATGTTGAGCAAGTGCTTGGTTTCATTTGTCGGAGGTAATTTTTTCGGATGGAGGTGGTTGTAATTTTCCGTCCTCCTCTACGCTGTTCGGTTTCAGCCTCGACAGCCGCTGCGCCATGCTTTAAATCCACCTTCCCAAATCTAATCCAAACGCATAATGTCTTTACTAGGGGAGCGGAGAGGCAAGAAAAGGGAGAGAAAAGGGGAGTAAAGAATGAGGCAGGAACCTAATTGGATTCCCCGTGTCCATGTGATATGTTTTATAATGGGCTAATTCAAGATGAATCACCCCGTGCTAGCTAGCGGCTAGGGGCAAGGCCAGCGCGTCAATAGCTGTCTCCGCCGGCGCTACGCAGACGTTCTGAAGAGAGATGCGTGCGGCGCATGCTACAATCACGTGAGGCTCTCTCTCTCTCTCTCTCTCTCTCTCTCTCTCTCTCTCTCTCTCTCTGTCTCTCTCTCTCTCTCTCTCTCCCAGCTCGCGTCTCTGCTGTGCACTGATAGAGGTCCATCAGCTGGGTCCACACGATCCAAAGAAATTAGGTGTCTGGTCTTCCGTTTCATGCGGGACGTAAAGACAGATGCGTTAGCGAACAGACGCATCAGCGAACAGCCGCGTTATTGAACTGCCGTGTTGGCGGGCTTTAGCTTTGTAGTCGTTTCCAGACGTCTTTTCGTCGGGCAAATTAAATTCATGAAAATGACTTAAGGCCTAAACTGGCATGAAACCAGCAATGTTTGTTTTGGGTCCTTTGGGGGTTTTTTTCTCTCCAAAAGGCCGTATTCACAGGGCATGAAGTGTGCTAAAGAGCTTTGATGGTTTGTCCGGGCACTAACATGATGCACGGCACTCCAGGCAAGCTAAAATCGGCCTCGGATCTCACTGGCATCCACGGCCGCCTGCCACCGATATCTGGTGTTTCCAGGGGTCTGTGTCCTGCCGTGTGGCACATCTGCGCCATGTTTCATTCCTATCAAACACCGTTTGTGCAGTTATTTTCCCAGTTATTGGATTCAGCCACTCTGTGGGTCCGGTTTGGGATCTGCACATTACTGGCGGCAGACGGCCCCCATGCTACACTGTTTATCAGTTGTCAGGTAAACTTCCTCTATAACGTTTTTTTTCCCCTCCTGAATAAAATGTTTGTCGTTTCACAGTGTGCCCAGCAATGCGGGAGGGGGAAAGGGGAGGCGGGAGTGGGGGGGTTAATGCTATCATTCGTCCGCTCTAAGACACACCTGCTCCTCTTTGCCCACCACGAATAGAGGGGGAGAGATGAGAGGCATGGAGCGAAGGAGAGAGGGACACGAGTGGAGAGAAGAGGAGGAGATGAGATGAAAAAGGTGAGGGGGGGGGGGCGGGTAGAACGGAGAGGACAGCAGAGCCAGAGGAAAGGGACTGCTTCAATAGCTTCAATAGCTTTCAGCTTCAAAAGGTGCACCTGAGCCCCCATAACGGCTGTGTGGGTGTGTATGTTTGTGTGTGAGGGTGGGGGGGTGTATTGTTGGTTGTGTGTGTGTGTGTGTATGTGGGAGGGAGGGCCTTGTGTGTAATTGGGGTGTGCATGTTTGTAAGGATGTATGTGTGTGTGGGTGTATGTTCATGCACACTGAAGCTTTTTTGAGACATTACATGGATGCTAGTGTAGAATGTTTGTATGTTTGCATATGTGGTGTCTCAACTTGCAGATGGGTGTGTGGGTGTGTGTACGTGCACATGCACGCATCTACATGTATATGTGTGCACCTGTGTGTAGGTGTAGAGACAGTCTTCACTGCTTTCTGGGATTTTTAAGGTGGGTGGAGGGAATTGGATGGTGGTGAATGGTCCTTAACCATGTCCCTGGTGCCGGGTTCCAAGGGGTGTATCAAGCAAGCTGCCCTTCTCTCATCAAGACGCTCACTGTTGGCAGGTGTTGACGGCTGTCTGCTTGGATATCGCCACTCTCTCAGCACCTTGGTTGCTACGTGGAGCGACACAGGGCTCCTCTCTCTTCGTCAGTTATAAATATCAGTTGTCAGAGTGGCTTCTTTCTGAGAAACTTTCACTGCTACTTAGGATTATCAACGTGCATGCGGGTGTGTGTGTGTGTGTGTGTGTGTGTGTGTGTGCTGGAGAGACCGCATATGTCTAAGTGAGAGCTGTTACTCTATTACATTTATTAAAGAACATCAATAAAATTGAAATAATGGTGTCTCTGCTTCCAGTCTTCCAGGACTGAAGATACAATCCAGGCTTTTTCCAAGTGGAAACTCTCACCTACAATATTGCCAGCCTGGTTTGTGCTCTTTTGACAATATGTAACAAGTGAAACACCATATTCATTACATATTTATACGCTGTAACAGGCAGGTGGAATATTTTGACAACTACACAAGCTACACAGACAAAGCATGGACAGCTAGTAATGTTCATGGAGGTTCTGGAATGATTCGAGTACTTAATTAATTCTTTAATTAATCCTTTAATGTAGACGTCCTGATATGTTAACTTCAGTTTAAAAAAAGCATGTAGATTAAAAAGAATATTTTGCCTGTTACGTGAGAGTGGAAGAGTGGGGAGAGAGAGAGGGGGAGAGAGAGAGAGAGAGGGAGGGAGAAAGAGAGGGAGGGAGAAAGAGAGAGTGTGTGCATGGGCATCTGTCTGTGTTAATCTATTTCTTATCTTGCTTATCTATCCATCCGTCTGTATTTGTCTAATGAATCGAATTTTGTGCCTCACTGTCTCTCCCATCTCTGTCTTTTTCTTTCCATGAGTCTGTTTGTGTGTGTGTGTGTGTGTGTGGGAAAGGGGGCGGTGGGGATGATCCAGGCATATTTACATTCTTTGTCCAGAAAGGCTTAAGAGTGCTATATGTGCTTCTGTGATTATTCATAGAAATAGCAATACAATATTCTAATGCTCTTGCATGGTTTATATGGGAGATTGCTTGGAGAATTTCACAAATTAATCTATTTTTTCCTTTATGTAGATTAATGTGTGATTTTGCTTATTTTCACTGAGGTTTGTATTTACCTTACTGACGGTCTTACCAGCCCTTATTTAAATATCCGTCCAGTAAGATGGAACACACATTCCCAGTGAAACCAGTAACATGAACGCGCGCAGACCCACACACCACAAAACCTGCGTCCTTCCTTCAGCGTCTCCCCTGCAGGGGGGGAAATGAGGAGAGAGGTAGAGAGAAAAAGTGGTGGAGAGAGAGCCGGAGAGGGAGAGAGCGAACGAGAACGAGAGAGAGAGAGAGAGAGAGAGAGAGAGAGAGAGAGGAGGACGAGGAGGCGGAGAGATTGTAAGAGAGAAGTGTGCTGAGTTGGCTGAGGAGAATAAATGAGTGAGAGAAAGACATAGAAAGATCCGGAGACAGTGAGGGAGAGAGGAAAGTGGTTCTGGGGAAGGGGAGAGTTAAAAAAAAAAACCTATCCTCTCCCAGCACACACTGACCATCATTCTTATTTTGGGAGATTTGTGTGACTGGTGGACGGCTCCTACAGCACAACAATGATAAACCCTGCTAACAACCGCAGAGGGAGAGAGACAGAGAGAGAAGAGAGACAGTGAGAGAAACCGAGAGAGACAGGGAGAGAGAGAATGAGAGAGACACATAGAGCATGAGGGGGGTGGGTGGGTAGATGGAGAGAAGGAAGAAAGTGATGTGAGGTGGAAGAAGAGAAAGAGGATGTTGTGAAATGGTGACAGGAGTAAAAAAGAAGAGAAAGTCAGATACAGAAAGACAGAAGGAAGAAATTCGGAGACTAGTGATGGGCAGGGGCGTGGACAAATGCATCTCATTATTTGGACGTGCTGTTTTGCAGTGTGTTCTCTAAGACATCAGAGTCCACGCAGATCCAATGGCTTACTTCAAATCAGTTTGAAGCTTGAGCCACATCTCATCTGTCTCGGCACGAGAAGCTCTCGCCCCTCATACTGCAATAGCGCCCCCAAGTGGCTCACTATGCCGCAGGCCAATCTCCAGGTCTGTGCAAAGCTGTGAGCGCAGGTCAAAGTGTTTAGCATGCACTACTGTCCACATAAGGTGACAGGTTATCAGACATACGTGGTTATCAGACATAAGTGGTCACTTCCTTTGTTTTTCTATTACCTAAAATAGGAAGAAATTCACTTTTGAATTTACAAAATATAGTCTGCAATGAATATCAGAATCTTGTACATGTTACTGTGAATCCTGAAAGTTTAAATGAAGTGTTTAAACCTGTGAAATCGTGGAGAGCACGCACCATTACCACACACAGATCGATGTGGTTGTTCATCACCTACTGTAGCCTGTATCTGTGGGGTTCTGCACACTTACAGGCTGATGAGCTGTGAGAGAACCACTTACAGATCAGGGATCTCCACTAACCACTAGCTGCATGATACGCACGAGTGATTGCATTTCATACCTCTGCTCCATCTCAGAAATAAAACTCAAACCAAGCCAATAGCAGATACGTTAATTGCAATTTGAAAAATGGACAGCGTCTCTTGGCCTGCAGTTTTTGCTAGAAAATATTTATACAGAAATAACCAACCGACCAATCAACCGACCAACCCAACAGCCACATGATTTCCACAGGCCAATTACAAAACATGGAGAAGTTGTAGTTGCCGTGAGGAACATCCAGAAGTGCTGGCGGCGGACAGTACGGAGCGAGCCCTTTGACCCGACTACCCCCACCCCCCGGCTGGTGGAGGCAGGTGGTGGTAGGAGCAGTGGCTTATCAATGACCCAGGGCCCTCTCTGCTCATCACGTTTGGTAACAGGATAGGGTGTGAGGAGTAAATGTGTGCTGGAATTGGGGGGGGGTTTGGTCCAGAAATCAACATCTGATTTCAGTAGTTTTATCCCCACCAAAGAACTCGTTTTACCTTTAGTCAAGTTTATATCTTCTCCTTAAAAGGAAGGTTTTATAGACTTCAAAGCTGCAGACAGTGGATCACAAGATTATTGCCCAGTGTAAAAGTGATTGAGAAAATATTGAAATACTAGAAATACATTATCAAACATTTCATCTTATAAACATTAGCTCTGATTTGGCTTGTATTAAAAATGCAGGATAAACCTCATGACTTGCTTCACTTTTGGAATTTCTCTTATCTCCTCATATCGGAGTCATATGGTATATGGTATTCCTAATGTATATTCCTATATGATATTATGGTAATTCCTAATGTATATTCTAAATGTTAATACAGTTTCCCTTGTGTTTTGTTTGTCCACAAAGAGCTACCTGTTCACTTTGCATTTTGTAGCTGGAATACTCACGTTTGCTTGTGGTCGGTAGGAACAAGAGGTGGACATTCCAGGTTCAGAAAGAAAAATTCCTTGCCAGGATTTTGCTTAAGCTTCCTGAATTTTCTAATTAGTGCAAGCCTGCAGGTCAAATTAGTTTGTGGAATCAATGTAATCTAGGATGCTTGAGCATAATCCTGGTGAGGAATTTTACTTTATTTTTCCTATTAGGAACCACTTCGACAAATGTACCAAACCAGCCAGCAAACCAGGTTGTCTGGCAGCAGGTTCATCGGGTATGAGTGTCGGCGCTTGAGAATTAAATTTGGCGAAGATCCACCGGTCATCAAGGCGCTGATCAGGATAAGCCATGTGTATGGGAGCGTATTACCACAGTGGAGCCGTTTATCCGGTGTTAAGTGTCAGCCAAGCATCCTGTCTTTTGGGATTAGTGTGTAATTACTCAGCTTGGGGTTTTGCAGTGTGAGATGTCTCAGAAGAACTGGCTGCCCCTCCCCAGTCATCGGGCAGTCAGATCTTTACTACACCTTGTTACATCCCCATTGGATCCCATCAGTTCCCCATTGCTCCCTGTTAGATCCCCACTGTCACCCTGTTAGATCTCCACTGCAACCCTGTTAGATCCTTACTGCACCTCGTCGGATCCCCATTGCACCCTGTTGGATACCCACTGCACATTGTCAGATCCCCACTGCACCCCATCAGACCCCCCCCCCCCCCCACAGATCCCCACAGATCCCCACAGATCCTGGGCCATCAGATCCCCACTGAGCACTGATGTTTGTTTGACTATCTGGTACAGTCCCCCCATTGGACCCCTACATTACATTCGACTCCGAGGAGCCCTGGGTGGAAGGGGAGGAATACACCGTGACCTGCATAGCCCCAGATGGAAAGCCGAATGCTGACCTCACTCTCTTTAGAGGTAACGCTTCTCTATTGGTACAGTTGATCTGGATGCAGAGAGAATTTTCCTGAAAGGTTCATATTTATCCAATGAAGGTCAGGTGATTGAAAACTCTTGCATTTAGATTATTTCTGGGCTTCTGTGAACTTGCATTATTGTATAATAGTGTTGGCATCACTTTGGACACGTGGATAATGACTGGCTGAATGAAAAAAAGCAAATCTGACATGCAGTTATATAATCTAGAGAAGACATGCGGTAACCCTGTTATTCCTTAGGACACAATCATGCATCTCTCTCTCTCTCTCTCTCTCTCTCTCTCTCTCTCTCTCTTCCTCTCTTTCTCTACATCTCTTTTTCACTTTCTCAGATGGAGAGCAACTGAAAGATGTGCAGTCTTTTACAGTGTCAGGCTCTGAGGATAAACTCCTGAACACTCACGCTGTAGTTCGGTATATGTGTTTGCGTGGGTGTGTGGGTGGGTGTGTGTGTGTTTGCAAATCTCTGTGTTCTCACATGCCCTTTTCTCCATTGACGTTTTCTTCTAAACAGCTGCCCTTGAGCACTTTTTCGAAATCCTGAGAGAACCTTCTTTTTCATTTCCAAACAACAGTGAGGTCTAAGGTGGTATGAAACAGTACCATGGGCAAAAGCCTTCAGTTCCAAGTGTTGTTTGAATTACGAATTTAATTTGTTAAGGTACTTTGAAATCCAACTCTTTGTGAAAGATTTATATTTTTATTGATGCTTAAACAAATTTAAGACACTATATTTTATTTTGGAGGAAGTTGGCCAGCATTTACCAAGGGTTCTGAAGATGGACAAAATAAGATAATAGTCAAAAAGCTTTGAGCCTTAGATAGGTAAATGTTCAAAGTCAAAACATGGCAATTTACCAAACCATACCAAAATGAATGAATGTGTATTTTATTTGTTATTCTGTGAAGTCTAATTGGCACTTTGATGCCAATTCAGATTGGAATTCCTTAGAAGCAAAAATGTGATTTTTTTTTGCTTACATCTGATCTTTCAGCCTTGACTGTTCACAGTGGTGTTTGTGAGGGACTATGTGTCAGTAGTGTGAACATGACCCTGTAAAGGTTGTCATTTGCAACCCCCCCGATGTTCTGGGAGTGACATCCAGGGTCCAGGACTGACATCCAGGGTTCCTGGAGAGACCCCCAATGACAACAACAACACAACACATATTAATTCTGATCTGACACATGTTCAATTTAGGATCTAAAATCTGGTTCACTTGCACCTACTGTGTGAACACAGTCCATGTCACAATGTATTCCAGCTTTCTAAACTGAACAATGCATGTAAAATAGACACCCACAGCGACGAATCATATAATCATATATTATAGTCCAGTGATAGCTCCACAGTGAGCAAGCACGTATTAATTGGTGGATTTTGAGTGGGCGGTTTCTTTAAACGAGAAATTTTATTACTCTGTGGGTTTGTTTTTTTTTTTTTATCACTTTTTTTTTGCTTGCTCCCTGTAGCCTGATCAATGATCTCTCATTAGCGGCATGTTAGAAATCCATCTGTTCAATGCGCAACTGAGTGTAGCTCGTAAAAGGGCCATCTACACCACCGTAAACCATCGAAACATTCTAATATGATCTGTAACATGCCCTAATTACTGTACATTACTAAATAATTATAATCAGTTCATATTTGTGACCACATAGTCATATATCCTTTCCCTGTTTAGGTCATTTTCTTAAGATGTGTTGCAATGTTTGTGTAGGTTTTCAGTAGACCAAGTCAATGAAGAGTCAAAGGTATTGCACTTAAAGGACTATAAAGTTGGTATAGTCCTAAAGATGTGTCAACGGATGTAGTCTTTCATAACAAAAGGCTTTTTTCAAGTTTAAATACTTTTGGTTATTACCATTAGAGTATTATTTGTAGTACTTCTGTACTTCATTAGTGGCCGTGGCTTAATCTTTTGCTAATTAGCTCTTGACAAGAGTAATGTTACTACTTTATTTAGTCTCAGGCATAATTATTATCACATCAAGAGTCAAGAGACAATCAGGAGACGTTTTATTGTCATTCCAAGTGTATACAAGTAAACAGTGAAACAAAATAACGTTCCTTCAGGACCATGACACAACACAAAAGAAGAACCACACGAGGAAAAGCGTGAATCTTAAATCGTTTTACCTTTTCGCTTTTTTTTTGTCATGTCCTATGAAACAAATCAAATGAAATTGTGTTGGGTTTGTTTGTATTTCCCAAAGTCTGAACACAGCAATGGTTTCAGAGAACAGGCAGTAGTTTGCATCATTCTCTGAAGGTGTTCTCTTTGAACCATGCAGCATAGCTCTGCTCCCGAGGAAGGTAGTGCTTGCCAGTCAATCTCAGACCCGCCTCACGCAAGATCCTTTCCCTCCGGCCCGCCTCCAAACTCGTCAACACAAGGGGGTTCTCCAAGGCAACATTTAGCGGCTCGGGGGGGGGGGGGGGGACAGGTTTGGGGGGGGGGGGGGGGGGTGGGGGGAGACAAAAAAACAACATATAAAAATGGAAAAAAACACGCCATATTTATTAAAAAGAAAAAAAGAAGAAAAACAAAAAGAAAAAAAAAGACAAAAAAAAAGAGAAA
>JAOYMR010000012.1:4036382-4047241 GCA_025802075.1 Tenebrosternarchus preto | reverse complement strand
TGTATATCCTTCAGTATATCCTGTATATAGTGAATATCCTTCAGTATGTCCTGTATATAGTGTATATCCTTCAGTATGTCCTGTATATAGTGTATATCCTTCAGTATATCCTGTATATAGTGTATATCCTTCAGTATATCCTGTATATAGTGAATATCCTTCAGTATGTCCTGTATATAGTGTATATCCTTCAGTATGTCCTGTATATAGTGTATATCCTTCAGTATATCCTGTATATAGTGTATATCCTTCAGTATATCCTGTATATAGTGTATATCCTTCAGTATGTCCTGTATATAGTGTATATGCTTCAGTATATCCTGTATATAGTGTATATCCTTCAGTATGTCCTGTATGTATCCTTTATATATACAGTATATCTGCCCATCATCTCCCTTGTTGCTCTTCTCTTTTTCACTGGGTTTGTAGGGGATTGTGCACACTAAAGGAATGACCTGAAATGCCCTGTTGTTTTATCTGTGTCTCTTGTCTGAAGATCCACCTCAGGATCCAGTGATAGAGGGCTTGAGTAGTGAAGAGGTGAAAGCAGGTGTCTCTCTGACGCTGGTCTGCATGTCGTATGGAGGGAACCCTTTGGCCACTCTGCACTGGACTAAGGTGAGAAGGAAGACGACCACTGTTGTCACGTCTAGCAGAAAATTGAAATTGGAATTTGGTTGGCTAATTTATGATTCCTTGACTGATCTCAGGTGAATACTGAAATCTCATATTCATAATCTAAAATGATTATGGAATTAAACAGGAATTAAACAGAATGCAATTCATTTTCACTCTAATATAGTGTTTACTTTTTGTATTAACTTGTGTACCCTGAAGTTCCTCTGTGCTGTGTAGCCTTTTTAGTGTTCCGCCCCAAGATTTTCATGGCAACATCTGACCCCCTAAATATACGAAATATTTGACAACATAAAAAACAGAATTATGACCAAGAGTAAGAGAATGTCGGAGCTGGATCGTCCGCGCTAATATGCTTTGGCAGCCAGTTGATTTGAACGTCACTTGGTGTAGAGGTGTGGAGTTATCGCAGTAGGTATTTATGAGCCCGTTCCGAGTGTCAACTCCTTTCTCAGCATTTCGCTAGATCACCTTTCCCCGTGTCATTCATCCGCTACGCTTGAAGACGCACTGGCAGATTGGCAAACAAATGCAAGAGATGTGCGGTGTGTCGCACCAACGGCATCCATAGCTTACGGGCACCGTGCAAACCCACGGATAACCACGCGCGCGGGGAGGGACGGGGAAGGAGGCGGAAAGAGAGTGTAGACCCAAAGTTTTGGCCTCTGAAGTACCGCGAGGCGAAAGTTTTTTTCTGGTTTCTTGCTTTGTGAATAAGTTGTGTGGATTATTCTGTACTCCACTAGCTGGTGCTGAAAAGGCTAACGCTAGCATTCAGCGCTGAAAACAAACAAGCCTTCACAGCAGAAAGCTATTTTCGAGTTGCTTCTCAGTGAAGAGAGGAAAAATATGAAAAATCTAAATCTGTGTCTCTCCCGTTAACTCTCTCCCACATACACTTTTACTCTCTCTCTCTCTCTCTCTCTCTCTCTCTCTCTCTCTCTCTCTCTCTCCTCAGAATGGCGAAGTGTTGTCCACTACCTGGGAGGTAGATACAGCCTCTCAAAGGGCCAGTAGCACTTTAAACATGGAGGTGAAGCCTGAAGATAACCAAGCTGTACTGCGTTGTGAAAG
Source organism: Tenebrosternarchus preto (assembly GCA_025802075.1). Lineage (NCBI taxonomy): Eukaryota > Metazoa > Chordata > Actinopteri > Gymnotiformes > Apteronotidae > Tenebrosternarchus > Tenebrosternarchus preto. Next base: position 4,045,531 of record JAOYMR010000012.1, on the reverse strand, counting down.
CGTCAACCAAGTGTCCCGGTCGCCTCTGTCTGTCACTCGCGCTCTCTCCGTATTTTGTGAGTCACCAATGGCGTCGCATGTTCTTTGAAGCCATGCTGTGCTAAGAAACATTTTTGTTCAATTTTGGTGTATTTCGTATTACTCTGACGGAAAATGGAAAAGGCCTGAGAGAAAAACATATTTGGTATAAACAAATTGATCAGAGCTTTAAACATTTAATTAGGTTACTTAATATATATTTCAGTCAGTATTCACAATGAAGAGGGTGAGATCTCCCAACACTTTAGTTTTGCCAGCAGGTGCTACACAGTGTTCTTCTTCATGGGAATCACCTCTGGTGATAGTAAAACTGCCAAAAGAGTGGATCATGGAAGAAGCTGCATATCCTCGGGTCGTATTGATATTACAGATTTAAAGTTGGAATCGATAAGAATTTGTCCTAAGATTTACTAGTTAAAGGGTAAGATTGGTGAGAGCTTGGATTTAATTTAGTGATCAACTCAAATCTGTTGTCTCAAATGTAAGTTACTGTTCTAGTTTCCATTGTGCCTTTTAAATCCTCTGGACTTGTCTGTTGTAATTAATATAATATATGAACTAGTTTAAATGAAGCTTGAGAGTGAAAATGTTCTTGTCATTTTTTTTTAAGAGCAGAAGCTCTGGGATCTTTAGCTTAATTTTAAATGCCTTTAATGGGCATAAAGCATGGAAAATTTTAATTAGTCCACCTTTTAATTTCTGCACTCTCTCTGGTTTGTAAGAATCTGTAAATTAACAGGGAGTTTCAGCTACCAGAGCAAAAGACTATGGTTTACAGACCACTTGATAACTCACTGAAAGCTTGCCATAGAGATAAGCTATTACCTGCTTTGAACTACAGGGCTTCAGAATTTTAGCTGAAGTTCACGACCTGCGAAATACTTTGCAATAGAATGTAGCTGCTCAGAGAGGCATGTTTTGTATGAGCCTTTATTCATGGTTGCTGTACTGGTGTCTGAGGAGTACGGATGCACTCCTGGGCTCTGCCAAGTCCTACATTGTGTGGGTGTGTGCATGTGTGTGGGCGTGTGTGCAAGTGGGTGTGGCTACGTACATGGGCTTGGCCGTGGGCGTTACCATGGCCACGTACATAAGTGGCTTATTGTGTCTCTCTGCACAAGACTGGCTGAAGCACGAGGCCATTTTTCCAGTCCCTGAATTTTTTTCCACTGTCCTTCAGTGAAGCGGCAGCTATTTAAGAGCCTGAAGTTTTTCGCTCGATCTGCAAGGCACACAGTGTCATCTCAGGTTGAAGAGAACGTCACTGTTCCCTTCAAAGCTCCAGCAGAGACCTTACTCAACCCGTACCCTGGTACTTCTAGGTTTTCTAATGGTGCCCACGTCAGCAGGAAAAAATGAAGCACAAGAGCTTCTGCTGGTGACTGTGAAAGGTTTAACAGAGAACGGTGAAGAGAAGAAAGCAAAGCTGATTGACCCTGTTATGGTAGCAAGTGGCGTCGTTTGGAACTGAGGAGGGTTTTTTTTTCTCCTTAGGCTTGATGTTCTTGAGAAAATTAAATGCAATTTCGTCCTAAATAAGAGAACTTGTGTATATTTGTTGTATATTTAATGCTTTTAGATGCTTTTGTTGACATATTTGATATGAATAGTACCACAGGGAAGGAGCCAGCTATCTGGACTGGTGGTCAGAGCACATACTGACCTGGGTTTGAGGCCCCCGGATGTACCTGTGAGGGGTCATTGGAACATGTGAAGAATGCTGGGGTTCTCCTCGAAGGAGGGGGCAGTGTGATAGAGGACATCACCCTGTGAAGGAGGGGGCAGTGTGATAGAGGACATCACCCTGTGAAGGAGGGGGCAGTGTGATAGAGGACATCACCCTGTGAAGGAGGGGGAAGTGTGATAGTCTTCATCAGACTATCATTGAGAGACTGAAACCTTCCTTCAGGGGCCTCGTTTGACAGGGAGCCTGTTTTTTGAGGCCAATATAGTCTTAAAGGCCAAGCTTTTTGTTCAGTTAATGAAGTTTAGTTAGGATTAATATGTGTATTATACAGTAGCTTCTGAACCCACTTGCAGCTTAACATTCTGGTACCCCCTCCCCCCCCCCCCATTGTTCTATACCAGTCGAGCCAGCTCAGGTGGTTCTGATGGGTTCGTCCGAGGCCATCGAGGGGAAGGAGGTCTCCCTGTGCTGCTACACCACATCCAGCAACCCACCCGTTCATATCCGCTGGTGGCTTGGCTATCGAGAACTTGCCACCAACATCACCGACATCTCCCAGGTACAGACATAGAACACACTGTAATGGGATGCTCTTTTATTTACTCCACCTACCAAGGCACATTAGTTACACTCCTACTATGATGGCAGCCAGTATGTGAATTCACTGGTAGAACCTATAAATTCTTCTTCTATATATTATTTATTTGGTTATTTATTTATAAGGAAAATTAAAAAGCACTATTTCAAAGATGAAATAGTAATTCAGTGGTATAGCGATATGACTAAATGTTCAGATGACAGCATATTATTAGAAATTGCTTAGGATTGCTCACTTCGTAACTTATACTGCTGCAAATAATTTAGGTAAAGCCATTCATTTCTTAACTTTTGAAGCATGCCTCGGAAAAAAAGTCCCTTTTCTGAGAATGTTTCTTCATCGAAAGCCTCATCGAGTTCAGCCTTGAAGTCGGAGTGAATGCAGAAACGCTGTCAGGCTGACGAGAAACGAGATTCTCAAGATGGAGTGCTTGATTAAAAGTATAATTCAGCTATTATACTACAAAATAACACGCGCACACCTTTACCCTCACGCAGGGCTACCGTGACGGCCTTTGCTTTGGCTTCCATTAGCTGCCACTTCATTTCCTGTGAGATCGGGGGCTTTCTGACATGATTTTTTGGGGGGGTTTTTTGTTCCCCCTCCGGTTCATTTTCTGTGGGGTTTGATTTGAATTAAATATAAGTGAATAAAAGCAGAAATAAGGCTTTGGCTTGTTCATTTTGATGTGTTTTACACATGAATTTTTATATCTTTTCATTTATTGTCATGTTTTATATGTCATGTTTATATATATATAGTAATATGTAATTACATTTATGGAAGAAGAGAATCCACATATAAATTCAAAGAAGAATCCAGGTCAGTAACTGCAGTGTCCTGTATCTTTTTAGATGTATGTAGAAATATTCCAAATTGTAATGAAGTACACAAAGTTTCCAGGACGTTTCGGACAAAGGGCCCTCATCAGCAGTTTCTAGGAAGAGGAGCTGGTCCCAAACGTCCTGTTTCTCTGGAAACCTTGTGTACTTCACTATAATTTTGAATATCTTTTTCTTCCTCTCTCTCTATATATATTCACACACACACACACACACACACACACACACACACACATATTTTGAATAAGCTTTGATTTACAAGAAAACAGAAATGACCTTTCTAGCTGTATGGTTTTCTATCGCTACCTGTGTTGCTCTCTGTGACGTGTTTTCTGCTCGGCTGACAGTAATTAAGTATGTGGAGGTGAGGAGGTGAAGCAAAGTTCAGCTTTCTCGGCAGGCCGGCGTCAAGTCAAACGAGACTTTGCAGATGAACTCCCCACAGAACACGGCATAAAGGGAAAAAGGCAATAACATTTGTTCTGTTGGGGGAGGTATCTGGTCTCAAAGATAACTTATTAAAGCATACACACATAAATATGAATTAACTGGTTAAATATCTCACGAAAGCCTCCTCACCGGTTTTTAGTATCGAAAAATCAGTGTGTAGTGTATAATATTCGAGCTGAGGGGAGTGATTATAGCTGTATTTACCACACGCAGCGTTAGAAGCCGTGACTCAGAACGCAGCACAGTCAAGTGCTTGAAGAAAATGACAGGCTTGTACAGTCAAGCCCACATTACCTTGCCCTGGACAAGGCAGCTATCTCCAGCTCGGTGGGGCTGAGTGGCATTTCTGGATTTCTGGGCAGGGCTGCCTCTCTTCCCTGATTGGCAGCTTTGCAACATGGCGGTTGTTTGTCTAAATGACCGTGGTGTGAAATTTCTAACCTCTATGCTGTTTTATTTATTTATTCATTTATTTCCTTCTTCTGATTGCTAAATTTTGTGCTGAAATGCTGGGTTTAAGGGTCAAAACGGAGGCATGGCAACAATGTCGAACCTGACTCACACGGTGTCCAGGGAGGAGAATGGACTCCTGCTGTCCTGTGAGGCGTTCAACAAGGGCACGCGCTTCTCCAGCATCAAATCCAAGAGCCTCAGCGTCTACTGTGAGTCAGTGTTCATCTGCAAATGGTGATTTCGAAGCAACAACAATCAAACCTCACTGATGCTTCCATTTCTCCTTCTCACTCTTTTTCTCACTGCCTGTCTCTATTCTTCTCTTTCCTTTTTTTTTTAACTGTATGTCTCTCTCTCTCTCATCCTTCCTCCGTTCTTTCTCTCTGTTTTTCTTACACTTCTCCTCTCTCTTTGTTTTTCTGGTTCTCTCTCTCTCTCTCTCAGATCCTCCTCAGAAGGTGTGGTTGGAAGCTCCTCCAGCAGGTACCCCTCTGCGCTCAGGAACAACCATACGACTGGTCTGTTTGTCCAGTGGAGGGAACCCGACAGGTCGTCTAACATGGTTCAAGGTGTGTGTGTGTGTGTGTGTGTGTGTGTGTGCATGTGCGAGCGTGTGTTTTTTTGGGGGCGGGGGGGGGGGGATTTTGTGACATGAATTCTTATCTTCAAATGCTGTTATCTGTGTGTGTGTGTGTGTGTTTAAAAAAAAGCGGTCCTTTTTTACTTGAAAGCCTTTCAAAGTACATGTGACATCTGAATTGGTACTAAATGTAAGATGGCAAGAGGAATTGTTTGAAGGCTGTAGACTTTTGGAGTGCTTTTAGAGAAATAATAGACAGAGTGTCACATTTGTTAGTGTCACAGCCACATGCACTAACAGAAATCTCTCAGGGCAGGTAAAATCTGCATTTAATATCTGTGGGTTCTTGGGAATAATTTACAATATAACATGCTCAGAATTAGCTGGAAGCTTTTATGTAGAATAAAGAATGGACATTTTCAGGGGATTTCATACTGGCTAGACTTTCTGTTTCCAGCAGAACTTTTTGAATTAAATTTTTTTTAAACTAGAAATAGTTTCTGGTCCATTCAAACCCTGAGCTTAACCCAAGTACCACTCTAGAATTCTGTACTGCGTGCTTTTGTGTGTTGGACTGTTCTCAGCTCTTGATTCTGGTACAGTAACTTTAAAGAGTCATAAATTATGACCTTATGAGAGGTGTGGCTGAGGGTTTCACAGCAGGATCTCCATCACCCATCACCACTCATCTCCACCATCACATCCACCAGGCTATGAACCCGACTAAGAGCCAGCAAGCGGAGGAAGTCAGGTCAAAATGGCTGCTTCTGTAGAATTCAGGGTTTAAACAGTTCCCTTAACCCTGTATACATACTCGCTCTGAGCACTGAGATCATCTCTGACCAGAATATATTTATTTAGGATGCCATGAAAAGAGGGCAAAAAAAGTCTCACTTTAATGACATCATCAGATCTGAAATTTGATTGGATGGTTTAGTATACACTTGATTCCTCTCCCATGTCCTCTGATATTAAAATGGTTTGGGTGAGGTCAGTCTTCAGCAATGTATTGTGAGAGTTTTCATTTAAACAGGTTGGTTGTGTAGCTTGGGTAATTTACCTTTTTCAGTTTTTTATTTCCATTTTTACAATGATGAATACCTTTTTCCATCACAACTTAGTGTTGAACATCTAAAAATTATGGTGTCAAGTGTTAAATTATAGGTTCATTTAATGGTGTGACTTTTTTTTATCACGTGTGTGTGTGTGTGTGTGTGTCATCGCATGAAATTAGAATGGGAAGACTGTGCAGGGCATGTCACGACACGTGCAGTTTGAGCGAGGCGTTTCTCGGGAGTATCTTCTCACCCTCCAACCCAGCGACAACCAGGCCACCTACCGCTGCGATGCCGCCAATGAGGCGAAGAAAGTGCTGTCCACCGAGACCAAGCTGCACGTGCAATGTGAGATCATCACGGTGGGCCGAACGCCCATCACAGCTACGCCGTACCTAGAGCTAGAAATCAACTTCTAATATGAACACCGAAGGCAGGCAATAACGACCTTGTTAGCGTAGCCGTAGGTCATTAGCCATCTCGCGCATCACAGCCCAGCTAAAACGAGGTGCACATTGTCTTTCATTATCTTGAGCCAAGAGGCCAGTGTCGGCGCTAGAGCTTGTGTCAACGAAAGATAAGGCCACATGCAGATTTTTAAAAGGGTAACAGGGTATTTTTCTTACCGTGTTATACAGAAAATACAACGCCCCTCCCCGGCCCATCTGTTCCCACGCTCATTCCGTTGAGCCGTCCTCCGGTTTATTGGTGGTCGACGTCTGTTGCTGGCTGCATGCTTTTGACCACTCTCAGCAAAGACACGGACATCGCAGGAAACCAAATCCATCAGCCCCGATCTGTTCGCAGCAGCGCCTGCGCTCGTACCATCAGTCAGTCGGCTTGTCCTGTGTTCCGAAATTGCCCTGGTGACCAGCGGGATAGAAGCTGACTGACAAATTGTTCCTGGAAACAGATGGGCTATAGTCTGTAATTGTGCACCAATAAAACGCACCTATGAGACAGACACAGCCATTAAAGTGGCCAGTGAGAGTAGGTGCACAGTGGGTGATGTTAATAAAACAGGTGGTAAAGGTGGCAAAAGGGAGGTGTAAAGTACTCCCCAACTTCAAGGGCCTTTATTATTCTGAAGCACTGATACACCTTTATCTTATTGTAATGAATGGAGCTCTTGTGTTAAGTTGTGAGACTTCTCTGTCCTAGTTCAGAGACATTTCCTCTGAACCTAATAGCTCTTCCACCCTAATAGCAAGAGGGCGGGCCTGCTGTTCCAGGTGTCCCGTAAGATCACAGTTTTCTTCATCTGTCTTAAATAGAGACTAAGGTGAAGGTAGTGTGAACTTTGCGTGGCTCAATCTCTCCAGAACTGTTATTAAGTGTCGGTCTGAATGTCTTTTCTGGCAGTGATGAGAGTTTAGTGAAGCGCACAGGTGTGGTTGGAGGGACGGCATAACATCATTGTGATGTGTTCCTGGCCCAGTTCCTGCGGTGAATGTGAAGATTGTGGTGGGTGAGACGGAGCTGCGGGTGGGGCATACACTCACCCTCCTCTGCCTGGCTGGGAGCAGCAACCCGAGAGCCAACATCAGCTGGAGCCTGGACTCCACCAGGTACCGGAGCACACTGACACACACACACACACACTCTCACTCATTTACTCGCTCACACACTCACTTACTCACACACACACACACTTTTTCATGCACTCACTCACGCTCTCACTTACATACACACATACACACAGACACACACTCCAGCACTGTGGATACCTTGAGTACCTTACCATAGCCTACTTTAACACGTTCACCATCACACTCACACTCCCAGCTTCACTTGGAGCTCACACTCATAAAAATGCTTCAGAATGTAATTAGCACTACATTTACACCTATAGCATCTAGCTCTCACTTTTATCCAAAGCAACTTACATTTACGACAGAGTGCATCTTGAGCGATTGTAGGCTAGGGACCTTGTCTATGGATCCTAATAGTTCAACTAGCAAGTCTGATTACTAGCTGAGTGCCTTAACCACTGAGCTAACACTGGGACACTGTCAGATACAAGCACACGTGGTTCAAATTTATTTTACAAAGTCACATTTATTTATATAGCGCTTTTTACAACTAATGATGTCACAAAGCAACTTTACAAACGCATGGGTCCAAGTCCCTAAAGCCAGGGGTGACAGTGGCAGAGAAAAAAACTCCCTAGACAGGGATTAGAAAGAAACCTTGAGAGGGCCAAGAAGGGAACCCACCCTCCATTGGGCGGCCCAATCAGTGGGGTCCGGATATGAGGTTTTGGTGAGCCAGGTCTCGCACACGGAGACGTCAGAGCAGGTCGCTTGGGGAAGCCTGAGGAGGCGACCGAGCTTTCACTAGCCTTTAACCCACTCTGTGCTGCGAGACAGGCCTGTGTGAAAGTTAGCCTGTGTGAAAAGTAAAACTACATCAAAACGCTTTAAAAAAAAAACATCTGCGTAGTTTTCCATTTCCCCTGTGGGCAGAATTCACCGATTCTCTCTGCTGAGCGTCAGAGAGCTCTTCTACCTTCAGAGAGAGCTGAGAGAGCAGCACTGTCTGATCCACAACAGACACCAGGCCCTACTCCAGCACCCTCGTCCGTCTGCGCCAAGCTCTCCACCTTCCCTCGGGCGGAGAAACACAACAACACCTCCGAAGGCTTCCCGCCGGTGATCCGTCTTCGGCTCCGATTCCCTGTCACGCTCGCCGCTTCGACGGCCGCCCGCCGATCGCTGAGTCATTACCTTGTTAGGGTCCGTCTCCAGCGCGGTCGATAGGCAACGCGCCGGGAGAATCTTCCCGTACGGTAAAGCTCATCTCGGAAAGTTCCAGAGGATAGGACTGTGCTTGCTCTCTCTGGGGCTCCATTAGACCCGCTGTGGGTAGAAGGCAGTCTGCCGATTTTAAGAGCTTCACTGCGATGGGGGCTTTATCAAACGCACACAGGTTATTGATTTGTTTAGTTAGAGAGCCCAGCAAACACTGATGCTATAATTTTGGAATGCTGGAAAGTACAGCCAGTAGTTGTGGCAGGATGGCAATTTCTTCTGTAATCTTCATCAGCCAACTTCCATCTTTGATCAAGGTGAAATTTGCCTGTGGGGAAAGTTTGAATTACTAATGAACGTTCATATATTGTAAAGGAATCTCCATTTTAATGGCATGTATACGCATTTCATAGTTTTTTTTTCCCCGTCTCTATTTCTCTTCTCTTTCTACGCCCTTCCCTCTCTCTCGTTCTCTTACTCCCTCTCTCACCGTCTCACTGTCTCTCTCTCTCCTCCTCCTTCTCTCTCTTTTCCTCCCACTTCTGTCTCTTTCTGTCTCACACTGTTACCTTATCCTCTTCCCCCTCTCTCTCTCTCTCTCTCTCTCTCTCTCCCTCTCCTTTGTCCCCTCTTCTGTTTTCCCCACGTAATTCTCTCCTTCTCTTTTTTCTCTCTCGGCGGGGGGGGGGGGGGGG
>JAOYMR010000012.1:4017635-4032516 GCA_025802075.1 Tenebrosternarchus preto | reverse complement strand
ATAATCAAGTCAAGCAGATTTTTGTCATCATATACAATGTGAACCATTTCGCTGGACCCAAGACTCTAGGTACATCCATGCATGACACACAGAGTGCTGACAGGAAATAAATATAGTACAGTAAAGCATAAACACCAGCATATATAATACAGAAAATGTCCATTACATTAAAAGGCTACATTAGTACTTCAATCACAAAAACATATGACAGTAGGATGTTACAGTAATCACGAGAACGTTGATAACTTGGACTTGTGTAATCCCACCACTACCTTAACTGGGAGCACATTTCTCCTCAGCTCCTGTGTTACATACTCTCCAAACTCCTCATATGTTTCTGTAGCTCAGATCCTTTTTTTAAAGGCTCTACAGAAGGTCTCTTCTGTACAGAACCTGGTGGTTCGCTTAGGGTGCTGAGCCTGGTTGAGAGTGGTGATTAAACTAGGGGGTTGAGAGTGATGGTTAACTTAAGGGGTTGAGAGTAGTGGTTAACTTAGGGGGTTGAGTGTGGTGGTTAACCTAGGGGGTTGAGTGTGGTAGTTAACTTAGGGGGTTGAGTGTGGTGGTTAACCTAGGGGTTTGAGTGTGGTAGTTAACTTAGGGGGTTGAGTGTGGTAGTTAACTTAGGGGGTTGAGTGTGGTAGTTAACTTAGGGGGTTGAGTGTGGTGGTTAACCTAGGGGTTTGAGTGTGGTGTGTAGGAGCAGAGAAATGACTAAAAAGTGTGTGCCTCAGGCTTTCCAGGACTGTAGTTTGACACTGTCATTGTAGTGGAACTACAAAACAGCTTAGGTGTTGACCAATGCACATGTTCTAGAAGAAAAGCTTTATCAATATAATATATTAAATAATTAGCTGTGTGTGTGTGTCCGCAGTGGGGGGAGGGGGGAGGTAGTCACACTGACCCACATCGACAGGGTCAACAATTCCAGTTGGACCCTTTCTGCTAGATCTTAGGCTGTGCATCTGAACTTCACAAATGGATCATTTAACCTGAACCCTGAACCATGTCGTTCATTATCTCTCCTCTTATTCATCCATATTCATGTTCCTCATCTGTGGTGGACAAAAGGACAAACAGATCTTTCAGGCATGAGATATTATGTACATTAAACATCATCGTGAACTTTATTTATTACTCTACAATCCTAAAACATGAAAGCAATTTCATTTAAATACATCGTAACATGTATTTCAACAATAAATGCATGTGATGGGTAAATAATCTTATTTGACCTGTAGCATATTAGCTAAATATGACATATTTATTGTGATCCAGATAGGTAGTTTGAGGGTAAATGCTTATGGTAACATTGGGGGAGACTTTAACTTTTTATGTGTTCTGTAGTGAACTGGTGGTAGCGGGGATTCAAGCACAGAAGCACAGCTCTAAAGCAAAAAATATATAAATAAATAAACATGAGCAGTTGGGTGAATTAAACGGATTTCCTAAACTGGATACTTACTTCAAAAGAGGAGAGACTTAATGGTTTGAATGTTTGGACCAATGAAATTGCCACAGACAGGAATTTGGACTTGACTATTGTAGATGATTGTACAAGTGCATGATTCAAAAGCACTGACATAGCTGATACAGAATAGCAAGTTAGCCAAGAAAATTGTGTAATTTTTAAACCAGGGCCCAGAATATCCTACTTATGCTACTCTGTGTGTACAGTGCATTCAGGAAGTATTCACGCTCCTTGCTGCACACTTGTGTTGTGGATTTGATTTTGAATGGATAAAATTGCCAATTTTACCCATAATCAAGTGTAATAATGAAGTGAAACCATGTTATTAGAGTTTTGAAAATTAATTCAATATCAAAGTCGATATCAAACTGAAATCTTACATTCACAAAAGTATTCTGACTGTATATTCAGTGCTTTTTAGAAGCCTCTTTGGCAGCAATTACAGCTGTAAGACTTCTTGGATATATTTCTACAAGCTTTGCACACCTGGATTTGGGATGTTTATCTAATTCTTCACGGCAGATCCACTCAAGCTCCATCAGACTGGTCTTCAGGTCTCCCTGCAGACATTCAATGGGGATGGTGTCTGGCGCTTCGGCTGGGCCACTCAAGGACGTTCAGAAACATGAAGCCACTCCAGTGTTATTCTGAACATGTGGCAGGGGCATGTTCCCTTTGAGAAAAGGGCTCCCCAGGAACGTGCCTTCAAGTTCTGTTTCATTTCATGAAATGTCAGTTCTGCCACATTTATTAACGCATTGTGGCATGAAATATAAGAACAATTGTTTTTAGATATATAACAGCAGCAGGCTGTTATATAAAATATTTTCATATTATACTTTCAGAAAATGGTGAGGACATGCCCCCAGTGTAAACTACATTCATACTGTATAGACTGGATCATTGTCATGTAGAAAGGTTAAATGAACCAGTCAAGAGTTTGCATGCGCTCTAGAGGAGGTTTTTCTTCAAGGATGATCCTGTATTTGACAGTGCTCGTTCATCCCTGGGTTGGTAACGTTCTTCCTGTCCTTACTGCTGAGAAGATCCAGCCACCACCACGTTTCACAGACACGTCCAACTCTAGGAAACATCTTCCATGTGAAAACCGTTGAGGAGCACCCAGAGCCTCAGATCGTGTTTGAAATTCGATGCCTTGATGTTGTTTGATCACGGAGACGCAGTGGAGATCCAGTCCCTTGGGTTTAATGGCGATTTTTGTTCTAATAATTCAGTACAGATTGAGGCCCATTATAGACCCAGGTGTGTGCTTTTCCAAAATGTGTCCATTTAATATAGATTGTAACTCTGAATACTAGATGCATCTCAAGGATAATTAAAGCAAACAGAATGCACAAACACACCTGACCTAAATTTGGAGGGAGACACCAAAGAGATTGTTTGGTAAAAACTGCAGTCATATCCAATCGAAATCAAATCCCCAACACAGTGAAGTTTGCACCAAGGTTTTCGAATCCACTGCATGTGTGTTTTTAGTCCCTCCAGAGTTCTCAGCTGAGCAGCCAGCAGTCGTGGAGATCACTGAGGATGAATCTGTCACACTTCCTGTTATGGTGTCCGCCAATCCCGATGATATTTCTTGTGAGTGGATGTTCCATGGGGAGAAGGTGAATAAAGGTAACAAATCATCTATACAAGTGGATCTCTATACAAGTGATGTTGCACTTGCATACTGTCTTTGCCTTGTGAGTGTGTGTGTGTGTGTGTGTGTGTGTGTGTGTGTGTGTACGGGTATTTGCATGCAGACATTTGTTAGACAAGCCTTTAATATTTATCTATAACCAATCAGACATGTTTATAGTCTATGAATCAAAGTATGAATCTACTGCAGATGGTAATACACATTACAGCCACTGTGATGTTGGGTTTGTGAGTGTTTGTGCTTGCGCCTGCATGTGTGTGCGTTTGCGTGTGTGAGAACAGAGCGCGATCATCGTTACCACTTTCCCGCCGGCTGGGCTCTGGAGATCTGGAACGTGACCAGGCGAGATGCGGGCGTGTACACAGTGGAGTGTTCCAACGCGGAAGGCAAAAACAGCACCGAACTCCAGCTGGACGTTCAGTGTGAGAACCTCCCACAGAAGACCTCACTGTCACACAAACAGCTGCCGCTCTCTTCAGGCTGCACCCACATTTGTACTGTGGTACATGCAGCAAAGGAGAACAGACATTTAAAAAAAAAAAATTTGATTTATAGTCCTTTAATAGTTACATATGTTTGAAGTGGAGTGATTTAATTATATCTGGGCGAGAGAGAACATTTTATTCAAAAACATCCCCCCTAATGTTATGGACATCATTTCGTTATGTAAAACTGTACAGTCAACCCTCCTTTAAAGAGGAGGTTCTGGCTCAGATATAGATACTTTAATTAACTGTTGCTTACTGATGACTTTAAAAAAAGCATAAAAGAACAGCAAGAGAGAGAGAGACACACACACACAGGAAGAGAGAGAGAGAGACACATACACACACAGAAAGAGAGAGAGAGAGATTCTGGCCTGCAATTATTCAGTAATGATTTAATAATAGCTCAGTTTCAGATCTAGGCCTGCATGTTCTAGCAAATCCTCCATCACTAATGGATCGCTACATCCTGCTACAACAGCGGCTGACAGCACTAGATATTTATTATGGATGGGTCCATGTTAATAGCTTTTACAGATAGCCTTGGATCCCATGCAGGGTTTCTCTCTCTCTCTCTCTCCCCCCCTGCCTCAGACAATACAAAGGCCGGTCCGGGATTGTGACAGTCCGAGGGTTTACATGAGTACTAAATGGCTGCCTTTACAGACATAATCCCACTGGGAGCTGGAGGGAGATCAGAGCATTGGTGGGGATGGAGGAAGCTGTATCAGAACTCTCTTAGTCCAAGCCCTCAGTCCAGAAAGTTTTAGAAATGGGCGCCTGGTCTTTTTTTTTTTTCCCGAGGCTTCAGGACCAGTCGTATTGGGTTTCCTGAATAAAATATGCCACCCCTCATTCTTGAGGCAGCGTGCTGCGATGCCGTGTCCAGAAGGCTTGTGTGTGGTGCGCAGATGAAAGAGCAGTGCAGTCTGGGAAAAATGGAGCCGGCGGGTCTGGTGATGGATTAGTATCTTTTCAGCCGGTCACTTGTAACCCTTCACACGCCGGAGACCTCATTCTGCTTCTTGACCGCACACCTTCTGCATTAGTTTCAGTGTTGTTAATGAATAAACCACAGCAGGTACTGAATTATATGCCTTCAAATTCATCTCTTGATAATAAACCTGGAGTTTAAGAGGTTAAATAGCTGCTCCTAGCACAACGATTTAACATGAAAATGGATTACTGAAGTCATGGCTGATCACAATGTAGTCATTCCCACACCTACATAGCTATGTAGGCTAGCATACAGGAGCTATTCCCACACCTACATAGCTATGTAGCTATGCCCAGCGCGCTTATGTCGTGGTGTCGGTCTGTTCTTGGGATCTTCCTACTTTAGAATAAACAGGAGAGCATCCAGAAGTTTCATCCTCATGCTATACACGTCGTGTAGTCCATGAATGCTGACGAAAGGTGTTTGAACGTCCGCCTGTTGAATAGATGCCCCGAGTGTCCGGATGAAGACAGACCCCGTGATGGTGAACATTGGGGACACAGCAGACCTGCTGTGCGTAGCAGACAGTAACCCCATCACCCCAGGCATGTTCTCCTGGGAGCGCATGGTGAGTTGCTTCTTTCTTTGATTCGTGCTTTCTCTCTCTCTCTCTCCACTGCCCCACTCTGTTAACATGCCTCTCCCTCCAACACCTCTCCGTCTCTCTCTCTCTCTCCCTCTCTCTCTCTCTCTCTCTCTCTCTCTCGCCTTTGCCCTGCCTCTCTTCCTCGTTTCCTTCCCTCTGTGCCTCACAGTGTTGGTGCTAATATTTCACCGCTCTAACTATGCTGGAGTCTCACCTCTCTGTGCTAAACCTCTGTCCTAAATAGAGAAAAATAGCTTTCATTAAAACCACCTCACCAAAAGGCCACATTCGTCAGTGTTAGCTGAAATTGTGCCGTTTGAGAGCTTTTCCCTTTCCCCCTATTTATTTTTCTTTTTTTTTTTAAACCCCTCACAACTGTTGTTCTCCTGGTGTTTAGAACGCCACTCAAATATTACTCCTCGTTTGTGTGTGTGAGTGTGTGTTTGTGCGTGTGACAAACACGATGGCGGCCGCTTTTAAGGCTTCAGTTCAACGGCACGTGTGTCCATAGCGGGTGAGACGTGAGACGTGCAGCAGACTTTTTTTTTTTTTTTTTACCTGTTGTTTTTCACTGTTGGCTCTTGGAGTAGAGAACTCCTCTTAAGCCTCAGAGAACAGGAACTGCTTCTCGGGATTTAGGATGTGGGGGGAGGAGGTGGAGGAGGTTGAGATGCACAGCCAAGCCCCCATCCTGCTGGCTCTTTTGAACATTATTAGTTCATGTCCGTTCACTTTGGCCTGCCGTCTCTGTGAAACTGAGAATGCGATTAGCAAGACTGATTTACTAGCGCAGTTAGCTAGTTAGTTAGGTCTGAGCGTAGCTTACAGTTACAGCCAGTCTGCAAAGCAGTAAACACCATATCTACACAAGTTGCCTATCAGATTTATTAAAAATCAATTCACATGAAATGGGCCTATTATATAAAGACATGTTTAATATAACTAGTGATGGTGATGAGTTTATTTGACTATGGAAGCTGTAGCTCTCTGTGCCTCTGCTTTGAAATTACTTTTCATATCACATTAAAGCAAGGGGTGAAAAAAAACAATAGCAATTATCTAGGCTAATGAAAGCTCAAGGCATCACTGACTAATTCATATAGCAGTTTCAACCACCATGAAGCAGCTTGAAAACATTCGTGCATGATTGTGAAGTGCCACCACAAGTTTACTCCTATCACGTCGTTAAATGGATTTCACCAAACCGCGGTGGAGATTATTCCCGTTTCCATCAGCGCTGAGCTTTGCTCTCCTCACACCAAAGCAATTCCAGTCTGGTTTGTTCCAGCCCAGTTTAGCCTCTTGCTCATCATCCAGAGCAAATCAGCTCAGCTGCGGAGATACAGTGGTGTGTGTGTGTGTCTATATGGCTTCCAGTGGAGCCGGCTTCCTGGACTTTAGTGTTGATTTGATTGCGTAGGGGATGAGCTCTGAAATAAACAGAAGGGTCTTTATTCAAGTCCGCCTTGCTGCAGGACCATACTGCTAAAGCAACTGGAGCAACGAATTGTGGAAATGTCTAGACAAGGCCACAGACTTGGACCATAGACCTAGGCCATAGACCTAGGCCACAGACTTAGGCCATAGACTTAGGCCTAGACCTAGGCCATAGACCTAGGCCATAGACCTAGGCCATAGACTTAGGCCATAGACTTAGGCCATAGACCTAGGCCATAGACTTAGGCCATAGACTTAATATCAACAAAGGCTTTGCAATCAAGTACTGACCATGACTATTTTAATCAAGATACTAAGTCCAATAATTTTTGTTCCCCTGAAATGGGAAGACCAAAATATGGACAGGAATCCTTTTGGAGGTCCACTTACATCAGAGTCTAATACACTAATACACCTAAGACTAATACACTGCAATGAGTGCAGTGCTGGAGACTTGGTCACCTCTGCGTGTGTGTGTGATGGGCATGTCCTTGCACTTCCATCTCAGGGTGACGGAGAGGACGTGGAGAGTAAGACGGAGGAGAGTCAGGACGAGGGCACGGGCCTGCTGACCCTGTACGAGGTGTCGCGCGCCCACGCCGGTCCGTACCGATGCACGGCCAACAACGGCGTGGCCCCCCCTGCCAGCGTGGTGGTCCAGCTCATCGTGCGCTGTGAGTTGTGAGAACCGAATGACGAGTTGCAGGACTGTTTCAGCTGAGGCGAGGAGTTTTGCTGCTGAGGGCTGATGGAATTTTCCGCTCCCTCACTGATCTCTCAACGTCATGTAGATCAAAGCTTCAGAGTCTGCAATGCAACACTTTCAATCAAATGATTTAGTATCGAGGGGATCTGACAGCTTATTGTGTGCAAAGCAGACCCAAGGGACCACTTGTGTAATAACTCGTTCTAGCATGTTTACAAAGATCTCCATGGCTTGGCTTCTTCTTGCTGCAGTTGCACCGGAGTTACAGAAGGGGGCGCAGTGGACGAAAGTGGCCAGCAGAGGGGATGGAAGCACCAACGCAGATGTGGTGTGTCAGGCTGAGGGAGTCCCACGCGTGCACTTCACCTGGGCCAAGAACGGCGTACCGCTGGACTTCGCCAATCCCAGGTATAGAGGCCACACACACACACACACACACACACAACATTCACCTCAACAGCATGCAGATACACATACTGCACAGACATATCATAAATATGTCTTTTATGACACCATTTCCTGGCCCTGCTACGGTTTGCTCTACAGGACAGAGGTAGAAACACTAGTCAGGCTCCAGTGCCAGACTGAACCCATACAAGGCAGAAGACTTTGTTGTAGCTTGTTGGTACTACAGATACACTGCTATAACACACAGTGACCCAGAGGAAGAACCACAAACACAGCAGAAAGTCTTTAAGAGACACCACTACCTTAGAAGTACATACTCAAAATGTAATTAATTACTTAAGTAATTAACCAATTAATTAAGAGTTAAATACTCAAATCCAACCACGCCCTCCATGGTTCGTGTTTAATCTTTAATCTTTTTTTTTTTTTTTGCAAATATTTAATCTCCTTACCAGGAACTAATAGTTAAGGAACTATTTTAATTTTAGTTAACCATATATAGCTCAGGCCTGTAGCCACCTATTTCCATGTCTAGCCTCAGCTGGAGGTTAATGTGGTTTAACTGGAGATTTGTTTGTCCATACTTGTCTTTGTTAAGATCCTTAACATGTCGCTAGGGACAGGTAAAGGTGACATCTAGTTGAACTCGAGGTTCTTCAAGTTCTGTATTTACCCTTTTGTTTAGACATGTCATCTTAGAAGAAATTCAGAAAATCAAGAGGTGGTCAAGAGGTGCACTGGCCTTCTCTCACTTAAAAATAGACAGCCATGCTGTTTTACAGGTGATGTCAGGCATGTTTTATCGTGAGACCAAATAATTAGCAGTTGTCATGGTACTCAGACAGGAAGTAGCTTACATCCACTTGTCATTTCTAATTAATAATAACTTCAGTTAATCTACTCAAAGTCATCATGCACTAAACTTATGGAAGCCTGCATTTCTCCTCTAACTTATAGAGTACAGTTTTTGACTATAAGGCAGAATGAAAAATCTGTAAAAAATGAGATTATTTTTATTTAAATTATGTATTAAAACATTATGTTTTCTTTGTTGTCAATGCAGCTAAATTACCCTTGGTTTGCACACGCTATATTAAAATAGAACGTCATTAAAATGAACCCTAATTAAAAAGGGTAGAAACCAGTGAATTAGCTGATTAATTAAATATTATAAATATTTCATTAATCAGCTATTTCGCTGTTGAATGAATAAACAGGATTCGTGTTACCGTTTTAATAATCTGCATACATAAACATTAAGTTCATATTGCAGAATAAAAAGCTCTATGATTTTTATAGTTCGCATTGATGTTAAATCCTATTATCAGTGCTCGACTGATCATGCCTTTCAAAGTTAACCGTAACCACGGGTCTTCTCGGAGTTGATGGATTTAAGTCACTGAAATTCTAACCGATTGGTCTGGAACCAATAACTCTGGGTACGCTGGGTTAAGTTAGGTCAGATAAGAGTTCACGGTTACATTTAAGGTTTGTTAAACTCACTTTCTAGAATACCACCCTGGAGACAAAGTGGAGTTACACATTACACTCATTCATACTGTAATCGCAGGTTATCGCAGCTCATTTCTGAATTATATAAGCTGTGTGGTCCAGACCAGCATCAAAGATCAAAACCAACACCACAGGTCCAGACCAGCACTTCTTCCAAAGCCCATATTATTCCAGCTCTTCATCAGCTACATGGTCTCGCTTCCCCATTCTCCCTAGCAACCCAGTATTTACCCTGAGGTTCCCCCACCCTGCTCCCAATCCCTCTATATCAGCCCTTTAAAATGCTGCTCCCTGATGCTGGGATTCTCTTGGTTTTCCCAGGTCTTTCAGTTAGGCTTCCAGTAACCTTTTTTTTTTTTTTTTTTCCCATTATAGTTTGGCTCCACCCCCCACCCCTTCAAGTCCCATTTAGGAAACAATTGCACAGTATATTTGGGTCTTTTGAAAAGTGCTAAAAATATTACTGTTGTCATCAGAAAAATAGAAAACACAGCAGACAATGAAAAGGAATTTTCATGCTAACCATGGTGAGGTAACAACCGTAAGACTTCACCAAGGTAACTCACCGGACAGGTGATATATTGTGTGTACATGTAGTAACGAGGCAGTGATGGTGAACAGGTGTAGGTACACTGGGGACGTCCACTGTCTACGACACACCTGTGACACTATTGAATATTATAATGTGATGCAAGAGTTGGTACTGCTCTGTGTGTGTGTGTGTGTGTGTGTGTGTACGTGTGTGTGCGTCCGTATGCGTGTACGGGTCTGTGTGTGTGCGTGTGCATGTGTGTGTGTATGCCTGTGTATGTGCACATGTGTGTGTGTGTGTGTGTGCGTGTGCATGTATGCCTGTGTATGTGCACGTGTGTGTGTGTGTATGTGTGTGTGTGCCTGTGTGTGTATGTGCGTGTGTGTGTGTATGTGTGTGTGTGTGTGTAGGTATATGGAGCGGACAGTGAGGGAGGGCGCCATACACACCAGCACTCTCACTGTGGTCAACGTAAGCGCAGCGCTGGACTACGCTGTCTTCACCTGCACCGCTCGGAACAGCCAGGGAGAGGACACACTGGACATCCGTCTCCTCAGCACCAGTACACACACACACACACACACACACACACACAGAGGTGACGCAACAAGCGTGTAGGTTTAGGTTTGTTTTCCCTGGCTGAAAAGTCATTCAGCCATTAATTATTCAGGTGAGGTAATCAACCTCTACTCTTTTTTTAATACGCCTCGGCTTACGCTCCAATTTAGGGAGCAGAGGTTACATCCTCCTTGCCCTTCTCTCTCTCTTTTACTCTCTCTCACTTTCTCTCTTCCCTTTCTCATTCACTATTTTCAATTTTCCTCCACTAATTCTATTAGCTTCTCCTCCCCCACTCTCTCTCTCTCTCTCTCTCCATTTTTTACATTTTCTTTCCTTCTCCCTTTCTTGTCTCTCACTCTCTCCCTCTCTCTCCCTTTCACTCTCTTCCACTCTATCAGGGAGACTTCCTTCCCCTCCCCCCACACACACCTCCAGAGTTCCTCCGGACTCAGGCAGCCGCATTTAATGTTTACCATAAAAACCATGAAATACAATCCAATATTCGCCTTGCCCCCTCTATTTTTACTGCCATGAATATTTATAATTAATCTGACACAGTGATAATAAATCTTATATGCTCCTTATCATCAGAAGGCTGAGGAGAAAAATAGCATGGGTTTTCCTGCGTGCTTTTCTTTGGGTTTTTGAATAGGAAGGAGTAGGCAGTAATGACCCCTTACGACCTGCTGCTCTGAGAGTTCTAGCAGATAATTACTATTTACTCGACCGAATGTAATGAGTTGGAGCACTTCTTCATCTCTGTCCTCCTGCTCTCTCCCGCCCTCCCACATCTTCCTTTGCATCTGCGTCCGCTGAAACACGCGCTCTCCTCTGCTTGCTAAAAAGACGTCTTCCACCACTTTACGTCAGCGGCCTAGCAGTGAGTGTGGGAATTTACTTAACCCCTCTTCGTGAAGACCCGTGGAAGACATAACTAGCGCGGGCGTGTTTACTTGAGTGTAGCCTTAGTAATCGCCTCCTACCACTCTGTAAATCAGGGAACTCGGGTAATTCACGCACCTGTCGTCATCTTCATCATCACCTTCATCTCTCTCTCTCAGGCTACCCAGACCCCCCTTCCGAGCTAAAGCGACTCGGTGTCTCCCCCACCTCCGTCACTCTGGAGTGGATGCCGGGCTTTGATGGAGGTCTGACCCAGAAATTCCGTGTCAGGTGAACAGGGAGATGTGTAACATTGTAAGACTCCAACATAAAATATACCCAAGAAACCAAAGACCTCCCTAGACTGCTCTGACCCACAGTCTGCACACTGGATTACCTGTTTTGCCATTACTATTCATGTTGCACTGTGATGATGGACATGTTCTAGAAATCTCATGGCCTGTAATCTCATGGCCTGTAATCTCTGACCGGCGGACAGGTATCGATGGGCGCGATCTGAAAGCTACACGTACGTGGACGTCTTTCCTCCAACAGCCACTGTCTACACAGTAAAGGGCCTGAACCCTTCCACTACATATAACTTCTCAGTCAACGCCATCAACTCTGTGGGAGAGAGCGGCTACGCAGACAGCGGCGCAGTACTGACTGTCACCACTATGGGTCAGTATGGAGCTTTTCCGCCCCAGCTGCTCCTTCTTTGTGTTGTGCAACGGTTGTTTCTTTGACAATTTTGCAAGACTTGTTGTATTCGCCCACGACAGGTCAGTTGGGTTACTATACGGTAACCCAACTAGTTGGGTTGAAAAATTCATTCATTCATGTATATTATATTATTTCTTTATTTCCACACCCTCATTTATTTGTTTTTTTCTTCATGGGGCGAAAAACAAAGCCGTAATTTGAGTTACAAGACCGGCGAGGTTACAGTTACGTCTGTAGGGCTTTAGTTACATCTGACAGAAGTCGACTTGTCATCGAACAAAAGGGCCAGCCAAAAAAACAAAACCTCAAATGACAAACACGTGGATTTACCGTTGGCAACACCCATGTGCTAGGAATGGTGCAACGTAGTTCCTCCTGTTCTAACTGCCAGGTGATTAAAACGTAGAAAACAGCGAGACACTGCAGGACGGCGTCCTGCCGAATCAAGGCCGCGAAACTCTGCCACAGAGACGTTTCTTCACAGGAGGTCCGGGCGTTTCGAACGACTTCCGCGGTTTAGCGTAGCCGGAGTTTAGCTGCGCCCGCTGGCCTGTCTGCCTCGGAACTTTCTGGAGAAACACACTGAAGCTTTGATTAAACATTTCAACTGACTGACCTTGCGAAATGTCACGAAGTTTGGAAGCAAACAGCAATCAGCAATGGTTACTAATAAAGGTACCATTGTATTACGAAGTCCTTATTATCTCCATTTTAGAAGAGAACCTAAAAGTCACACAGCAAAGCCCGACTGATGGCGTGTGAGGCTCAGCAGACCCTGAGCGTTCACACCTCCAGTTGTCACGCCACTCTTTACCGAAGGCGTCCCGCCGAACCCCGTCGTTAGCACCTCCTCCCACACTTTGCCGTTCTGCAGTACAGTGCTAAATTATGATGTGTTGATTTTGGCTTTTAAATGGAAATAAACAACAGCAGTAAAAAAAAAAAAAACCCAAAAAACTGAGTTTTGTTGGAAATTACTTCACTGCTTTGGGTTCTGCTTCAGTCAAAAGACTGAGGAGACTTTACTTTTTTTTTATTATTTCTTTTCCACTATAATTCAAACACAAGCTAAATCACTAGCATGGACACAGGAGGATTTTAATTGATCGGTTTCATACTGAACTTGCTTTGTCTAACTTATTTATCAAAATGACAAAGTTTCCCTGTTGATGTAAAAAAAAAAAAAAACTTTTAAATGCAATTCATGAATGTTAATCTCCTTATGTAAGGATAGACATCGAACCGATTCCAGTTTACAGCGTTTTTTTTTTTTTGTATAGCCATTATCAATCCTAATCAATCCTAATCCAGCAGGCTGTCTCCAACATTTTGGCTGGTAGTGTATGTTTCCAGTAACTTGTTATATTTCCTCCTCCTCCCCACCCCCACCCACGCAGATCCAGAGCCTGTGACAGGCCAGCCGGAGACAGAAGCCCCCCCGGACCCACCCAGAGGTGCTGTGCCCGCGATTCCGCTGCCCCCCGGTGGCCCTGGTCACAGATGGCTCTCCGCTACCACAATTTATCAAGCGCCAAGTGGACCTGCCACCCCCCCCCCCCCTTCAAGATCAATATTCCCCCTCATAAGGCTAATTTGTGAGGGCTTTCCGATGTGCCGTAATGTAGCCAACGAGGCTTAATGTAGCCAAGATGTTGTCCCTGATGTAATCCTGTGCAATCCTACCCACTGCTGGCCACTAGCTTCCAGAAAGTTCACTGGGTGGCAGTCACTCGCGGACAGAGTCAGGACCGTCGAACAGTTCTGTGAAACACTGTATGAGCTGTTCTAACCAGACACTGTATTTAAGTGTGTTACTGCAGGCTCTCCGTGTCGGTCACTAGTCCAATTGCCGGGCTGTTTTTTTCTCAGTCTTGAGTGACAGGCCGGATTTCATGCTTTTGCGATTGCTGTAGTGTTGAAAAAGGCACTAGGATTTAACCCTTACATGTTTGTTGACACGTGGTGTAAATGAATGCAGTTAAATGCATTAAATGTCATAAAAATTCCTCACATGGACGCATGTGTATGTTTGACTGCAATCTGTTCGCACTGTTAAATAACACAACCCTATTTCTACACCCTCCACTCTTTCAGCATTTGTCATACCGATCCTGGTGGGAGGAGTCCTCCTGTTGCTCAACGCATTAGGCTTCTTTCTATTCGTCAGATGGAGGAAAGGGCGGAGTTTGGAAGGTACGGGAGGGAGGGGGCTGGTTGGTATGTCACTTGTTCACCTTTGCACTGTAAGACGGTTGTGTCCTTGCCTGCTTACTACCGCGACAGGAGAGCACCCTAAAAGAACAGACTGTCTGAACCCTAATAGGTCTGTCACTCTCACTTGCTCACGCTCTCCCTCCCTCCACCCACCCCACCCCCCAGCTGCCACCTCTACCTTTTCTCGGTTAGCTGTCATTTTTACGCAAACCTCTCGCCCTTATCTCGCCCACGATGCATTCGTTCTCCCCCTTCTTCTTTTCCGTTTTTGTGGTTCTTTTTTTCGCTCGCTTCCTGTTTCAGCACCTAAGCCCCCTCCACCTCCGCTGTTCCCGCAAACTGTCAGGCGCCTGACCCCCCTCCGTCAATCCCTTTCCCCTTCTCTACGTCTTTCTCGTTGCGTCTTTCCACTTTCCCACTTTTCTCATGCACCCCTACGCAGCTTGTGTTTGAGTAAAAGTCCTTTCTGCAAATTTGCCCAAGCTGCGTTGACGTAAGGTGATTTGTAGAAATGAGAAATTGCTAATCGAAATAAGCACTCACTGAGTGCCTACTCATATAGCCCCTCCCCCTCCCCTTGTCATCCTCACACACTCACACTCACACACAACATCACCCCCCCCACACCCCACCCCACACACACACCCACACACACACACACACACACACACACACACACACACACACACACACACACACCCCCT
>JAOYMR010000012.1:3978413-3994855 GCA_025802075.1 Tenebrosternarchus preto | reverse complement strand
TTTGGGCAACCCCCAGCCCCCCCCCCCCCCCCCCCAACATCTCTGTCTGTGCTGCTGTTACTCACAACCTCTCGTATAAACTGGTTCGGGCAGTTCCAGATCTCAGATAGGATCGTGGTGCACTGAGCTCATTTCAAGCACAACATGTCCTGCTGTTTTTCGCTCCTTTTTTTTTTTGTGGTGAGCGTTTTATTTATTTCATGCAGATCTGTGAACAGGCCACATCTTGTCTCTATTCGCCCTATTTGCCCCGTTCCCTGCCCGTCTCTCACCAGCAGGTTCATAAAAGACATGACCCCGACCTGCAGGGTGAACGTGCACGGGCTCGCCGCTCCCTCACCGCCCTCCTCGCCCGGGGCGACTCGCCCGTGGCGTCTGCTAGCTGGTGGGGCCACCAGCCGTTCAGCACCTCCATCCTCAACATCCCCGCAAATACAAGTAAAAAGGGGGTGGGCTGATTTCAAAGCCTCTTCCTGAATAACTGGCCAGCAACGTGTAAATTTAGCTTTTACTGCCCTTCAAAGATCCTGTGTGTGGCCCAGTTTGACTTTGTAACAGGTGAACACTGTGAAGCCACAAGAGGGTTTTGCTCTAAAAATGTGCTGGCCTCAACAAAAGCCTTTTTCTTTTCCACCCTCTGCTGCCAAATCCTTCTTAACTGCAGTAGCTGCGGGGACGAATGGCTGGTAATTAACAAGTACACATGTCACTGTTGTACTGGGAGCAATTTAGCTGAGCTTGCTTCAGTTGCTCAGCAGACTGGCAATATGTCATACGCACATCTATTGTGGTGAGCGTTTGATCTGAGGCAGTGCCCAGGACTGAAGAGTTATTTCCATGTTAAGAGAGCCTGCTTTGCCCCATTAGTCTTGTATAAGCATGCATCATTCATAATTAAATGAGAACAGTCCTCACCCTTGTTCCCTGCTTTGCAAGTGACGTCGGAAGAGAAAAATAGCTGTAGGGGAGAGGAGAGGGAGAGAAGTACAGTTAAAACTTCTTTAGCAAGAACTGGCTACAGATTCAACCTGACATCATTGTTATTTTAGGCGTTTAATGTTCATTTCACATGCAGAATTAATAGGAGGTCTACGTCATCTCATAATGCTTTTGATGTCTTGCTGAATGTTGGTTTCAGGCATGTGCAGATACAGTGCACGCCTGCTCCTTCATGCTAACGGCGGCCATGTTTCTGTACCCATGACTGCCGTGTTAAAATGGAGCTGGTGTGCTAGCATCTAATGCTAACAGTCTGCAACGCTTACCTGTGGCAGCCACAACAGCCAGAGCAATCACACTCACTGCTGCTATGATGATAATTGTTGAAGACCCTTCTACAAAGGGAAATACCACACACCACGCACACACACACACATTTTTCCGTCAAGCTTCACAAATGAGTCAACTAACCAAAAAAAACAAATTCAAACACATTAAGAAAAATGTTCATTTTAATGTTTCTTTTTACCTTCTTCGTCTTTCTGTTCATTTATTGAGGATTCCAACCGAGTATCTTTTTCATATTCAGAAGCAACTGTCTCTGCATCTTTTGAAAAGAAGTTCAGTATATTTAGGATACACACAGGCATACATTGACATATATGTATAAATGCACCTAAATACATGATGATATCTAATTTATCCAATAATTTTCCTGGAAAAGTTCTTAATTCTTGGGATTTACAACTTCTCACTCTACTCAGTACTCAGTTTCAGCTAATTTTGCTTTCCTTCACACTCCTGCACCCCCAGTCTTGGCCTGCGTTTCCTGGACCGGAGGAGTGCTGTGCTTCCCGTATCAACTCAGTAATTCTAACAGAAGGCAATCATTCAGCAGATGAAGACTGACAGTAGTAGGTGGGGCACGGAGCGAGTGGTCCAGGCCATGTTACCCATGGCGATGGTTGCCCAGAGATCCAGCAGCATCGGCTGGGCACCACAGGAGAAGGGGCTAATTGATTGCTTTCAGGTATTAATGTGACGGGTGCATGGGTTCGCCCTTACGGCAACAACCTGTCTTCGGCTCGCAAAGAAGGCTTACCGTCTGTTTCATCGTCTCCTGTGGATGGATGGGTAGGATGAGAGGAACAGGGGGGGGGGGGCACAAAAGCTTGTCAGCTTCCTCATATACCACGTTTTAAGGCAAGAGATGAAAAGTTACATTAACCTGCTAAACAATTCCATTTGAAGAGGTGGAACACCTTTCAATAAATTATTTAACTTTATGGAAACAATTGTTTTCCCCACTATGATTTCACAAGAAGAGAAAAATACTTTTATGTGTGAACAGGAGTTCAACTAAAAAAAAAAAACAACAATAAATAACAACACCAAGCAGGTGGATATCAAAATTGTCATACCCTCAAATGCAGAGCCTTCAGTGGACTTATCTGTAATGTCCTTATTCGGCGTAACTGTAAAGGAAGCATCTCCAACTCTGTCTGCAACTCCAAAATCTCCAACTGTGAACAAAATCATTCCAGCTCTTAACATATTTCAGTCCAAAAATTCATTTCAGTCTGAACCAAAAAATACATCATAAATAAATTCAGTTTGTTTCTGCCACTGTTTCCTGCAGGCCTATGCATACATTAATTTGTGAACCTGAGACTGTTATTAAAGTTAGTCCTTGGATCACTTTTGTTGTGGTTTAGAACTCAAAATACTTTCAATTTAATCCCTCTTTGAGTAAAAGTAGTGTTAACAGTATTAAAACCACCACTAAGATTCTAGTTATGATTTCAGAAGGAGATTCATTTATAGTGAACCTGTCAGGAACAAATTAGGTATGTCTTTTTTGTCAGGTTACAGCAATCCTGTGCGAGATTGCCATAGAGATCAGTGAGGTCATGACGACCCTGTGAATCTGAAAGCTCGTTTTATAACTATTTGCTCAGGTGTGTGTGTGCCCAGGCACACGTACGCCATACGCAACATGGAAACCTTTGAATCCTTCAGGACAGTAATGCTGTACGATACTTTAGCACAAAGAGAAATGGGTGGACCTACCTGAAGCTGCGAGAATCAAACACAGAAAGAGAAACCGCAACATTTTCCAAGTCTGCAGGGTGGGGGAAAAAAACTGTTTAGTTATGGTACAGGTAAAAGCTCAATACACATTGCATAATCCAATACACACATACACACACACACACAGACACACATCACAACCTGAAACATGAAAATCGGGTGTCACAAAGCTGTCTTCAGCCTTGTCTAATAAGTGTAACCTTGATAGGTGCAGGAACTTTAATCAACTATTTTGTGAGGCTTTGTTGATTTTTGGCCCAACCGATTGTTGCTCAAAGTTTGCCGACTAGGTTTGGGCAGCGTTTTTAGGGTTGAGGTCAGAGTTTTTGTTTATCAAGGACTCCAGAAACCCGACACAATGGGAAAATTTGCAGAAACGTCATGGTATCTTCCCAAATCCATGCAGGCTTCACATGGCACGTGAGTAACTTCACCTGTTTTGATGCTACAGTTCCTGTGATACTCAGCAAGTATCATGAGTGAGTGCCCACCCAGTGCCACCCCCTGTGCAGGTGGAGGTGATCTGTTACGGTCCACGTCTCCAGGCATTGCTGGTCTGATGCCGGCACAATAGTTAACATGGGTACAACAAATTTGATCAACAGTTCTGCCATCTGTTGTGTAGTGCCATTCTTAACACAACTTGGGGCGTGCAATCTGATTATTCCGATTATTCTGGCATTCTTTTTGCTCAAGCAAGATTCATTTCAAAACATTACCCAACAGCCATGCTTGATCTGTTTCAGTGCATACGCACACAAACACACCCTTCCTCACTGGCAGATTTGCATAAGAGATAAACAGTGAACAAGGAACTTGGACTTGGATATTACTGTTTTTCTTCTAGTGTTTCTACTAGATGAGTCCACAAGATAAGTTCAGCTATGATAATGTCAGTTGTGGTAGTTTTAGCTACTTACCTTAGAGTAAATAGAGTAACAAATAGAACCTCCTATAACTGATAGTCACTACAATGAAAATTTCTGCTAAATAAATCAAAACGGAACAAAAGTTACAAAAGCTGAACAAAAGCTGATCTGTGGTCAGATGTTTAATCTCCAGATTGTTCCACTAAAATGAATAAACCCAACTAAGCTTCACTTCTTGTGAGAGCGAGACCCCCCCCACCCCCCTTATACTTCCTGATGGATCCTGCTCTATGCAGATGTTCCAGGCTTGCACCTGGCAGAGCAGAGCTTCCGTTGCCTATTCACTACTACAGCTGACCTTGTTTGTTATTGTGGCATATTCTCTCTCTCTCTCTCTCTCTCTCTCTCATTTCTCTCATTCTCCAGTCTCAGATGGCGGGGAAATGCCTCTTCCTACTTGGTTCAAAAGGACAAAGCGCAAGTCTTACTAACTTCAGATTTCCGCTTCCTTCTTCCTGAAGAAGGTGCTCTCCCACCCCTCAAAATATAGCCTGGTTCCCCTCATTTCAATCACCTCATTCATGCTAGTTATTGTTACTGATGCCTATTGTGTCAGCTTCCTGATGCTAATGGACATTGATAGGGCTTTGTGAGAAATGGCCTGCTTTGCGAAGTAGCTTGACTCTATGTAAGGAAATAACCTTGATATTGCCCTGTGTCTAATTATTTTAGCTGGACATCGATGGTAGTTTTCCATACGGAAAACTGAAGTGAACTCTGAGCTTATGTGAACTGTGAGCGTCTGTGTGTCGATGTGTTTGTACAAGAAACCGCACATATAATGAAGTCTAGTTTATCTAGCTTGTTTCAACAATTCTTTACCCCAAAAAATGCAGGGTGTATGATCAGGAAACAGGCTCATTCTCATTTCCACATGGTGCATTACAGAGTATTGTCCTAGGAGCTGTATTACAGTCAGTAGTTTCATCTTATGCAAGCCATAGGCTATTTCAGTCAGCAGCATCCTGACTAGATGGAAACATACTGGCTTCCCACTGAGCAAATAGACTTGCCCTCCTCTATGGTGTGCAGAGAACCAGAGAGAGGCAGAACCAAAGTGAACAAGTAGGAGGAATAGAAAATGTGAGAGAGAAGGGGAGAAAAGAGACGGAGACCAGAGAAATCAAGCGAATGACTGTGGAATAAAGGAAGAGCAAGAATGATAGAGAGAGAGAGAGAGAGAGCAAAAGGAATAGAGAGGCTAAGAGAACGAGATGGAACCAGATTAACAGAGAAAGACTGGCGTCAAACAGAGAATTTACTTGTGTCCTAATTCAGAATTTCCACGCTCACTTAAGGTCATCAGGGCGAGGGAGATTTCCTCATTTAATGTCCTAATCTGACGATGTAGCTCTCACTTCAGAATAAATACCATTCTAGACACTGAAGTGCAGGAGCACATTTTCCACTACCAATAACCACCACAGCACATATAAAATCCCCCGCATATCCAATTTGGTGTGCCGGGCTGCTCTGGGTAAAATAATAAGATGAACAAATTTGGAAATATTTATCAGTACAGCCCAACGCCTGTGATTCCGGTGTATCCTGAAGCCTGAATTACTGCACAAATTGGCTAATATGTTCTTGTAGATTTGAATTCAAATTGAATTAACTCTTTTCTTTGGTGTCCACATTTGTTGGGCCTCAGTCCTAATTTCCTGCTTCTTCTGGGTAAAACAGAGATGACAGTGGCCCCAAGCTTGCTTACCAAGGACAAACACCCAAAAATCATGCATCACCCAGAAATGCACAGTGTGTGCTCGATAAGATGGGCCCTTTAAAGTGCACTGTTTGTTCTTCCTGTTCCTTGTTTTGATTTTGTTTTTTTTCTTCTGGTGAATTAGTTTCCAGGTGAATTGCTGGGCAGCTTGTTAGATGATGTGACCACATTCCAAAGTGACTCAGCTTTAAGAGGATATTCACAGGAGTCAGTAGCACCATATGTACACAGAAACACACACACAAACACAAATGAAATGAGGTCTTGAAGATGGGATTATATATAGTGTTGTTTAAAAAAATCTATGATATCATGCATGACTGTGGCAAAGATGAGTATAGACAAACACACATCTGTTATACAACACTGGCACTGTATATGAAGGGAAAAACAGATCTGACAGAGAAAATGGTGGTGCGGTGTGAGCCCACAGTTCGTTCACTTACTGTGTCCTGATGTAGGGAAAAGGAAATGAATCCCGTTTGCCTGTTTACCCAGTCTGCGTATGTTATGTCAGCTTACAGTAAATGTGGAAAGCTTTTGCAGTGGGTTCAGTTCTATACAGGCATTAATTCAGGTCTCTATATTAATGGTTCATATAATAATGGGTTCTAGACTATTCAGTGATGGGTTTACGTTTATACAGCCATGGGTTCAAGTCTATATGGTCATACATCCAAGTATATATGGTGATGGTATCAAGTCTGCATGGTCATGGGTTCAGTTTTATATGTTCACAGGTTCAGGTAATTGTTGCTGCATGCTGTTGACTGTACTTGGCCCACTTGGATGGAAATCTTTCCAAAATGGCAAAGCACAGCATAAAAATAAAACACAATGAACCCCTACCCCCCACCTTACTCCAGCAATACACATACACACACACACACACACACACAAAAGGAGACGCAAGAGACCTCTTAGATGTGAAAGAGCTGAAAACAGCTCACTAAAACCTGCCAAGGGGAACACTTGCTGTTGGAATCATGGTTATAACACTGGACTGAAAGCTTGCGATTATCACTGACCTGTACACTCACCAGTCAGACTATGAGGAACACCTACCTTGTAGGTGCACCTTGTAGGTGTACAGGCTGAGTCTATAAGACATCTGTTGCCATGCACAGATTGTCTTAGCCATCCTAGTTCTTCATCATTGGTCAGTTTCTGACCGCAGGAACGCTGTTGGCTGGATGTTTCCAGGTGACATGGCACTTTGATCCGATCAGAGACACTGACATGTCAAAGTTCGAGGCACCGAGTCTGATATGCCACGCAAAAGGAAAACTGATCCAGAGATCAGAATCTGACCGTTGATAAACAGGGAAAAGGACGGCTGACATATTGTTCTTAGCAATAGATGGACTACAGTCCCTACCTGCACACTTGCAAACAACACCTGTAAAACAGGTTTGTCCAATAAAATGGCCAGTGAACATAAGTTGTAGCATAAGTGTCATTTTGACTCATTTTGCAATCAGTGACTAATTCTTTAACCTAGCAAGTAGTGCGCTAGAACACCGCCTTTTCACGAATTTGATGAACTTCTATAAGATGCAAGTTTAAAACTTGTAACATGGAAACCACGACTTTTACCACATGTCTAAGAGGATATGGAGATGTTTAGATAAGCAACATTTAAATACTGTGCAGTCTTTTTAATGGTTGCACTCTTCCTGTTCAAGGCAAGTATTGCTGACAACAACCCACAGACTGACAGACTAAGCATCAATGACAAGAATATAGAACACGTGAGAGAGAGAGAGAGAGAGAGAGCAGCAAAGGGAAGCCAGTTCTTGGACATATCATACATATCAAGTCTGACCATCTTGTTTCTGATCTCCTTTAAGAGCTGAAGCCATGGTACAAAGCAATATATATATATAGGAAAATGTGCTCTTTTCATCTCTTTAGCAAATTATTAAGCATTGTGACATGTATAAGAACAGAGATACCTTATACATGAATAACAGATATATACAGCATCATGTCACTGTATGCATGTCCATCTATCTCTCCATCTATCCATCCATCTCCTCTTTCTGGTGTACCAGAACAATTACAACCCTGGCTGTTAAACAACACTCGTAACAATTCCTGGAAACAAACAATATGAAGACAAACATACTGCGAGTGTCCTTTGATAAACAGCATATGTGTAGCAGAAAGGTGAGTACAAACCCTCCGGCACAATTCCGTACCAAAAGAAATTGACCAAAAGTTTAGTTTCAGTAACTCTATAATATAAAAACTGACTTATTATTTATTGCTGTTGTTGCCAACAATACATCAGATACAGTTGCTTGAATGGTCCGAAATCCATCAGAGCCAACAATAATAATCCGCCATACGAATTATATAGTTATGCCAATGACTCATGAGTTAACATCCGTTTTATTGCATTAAGTTCTGTTATCTAGTTTAAGAGGATTATAACGCCTTGTTGAGACACTGTAAATTTATCTTAATAATAGGCTACAGCTAAAATACATTTGGTTTATGCAAATATTCTGCTAGGAACCGATGAATTATTGAAATGTCTTTTTTTAATTATAGCCGCGATGTCCCCGCTAACAGTTCGTCCCATTTTAGTCTGTTATACGAAAGAGGAGAGTTGAGAGTTTGTCAGTATTTAAACTCAAGAAGATCCTAAGGCTTTAGGAGGAACAGCAGCTTTATTTATTTTTCATCTGATTACGTATCGCGTTAAGTAGCCTAAATACACGGAGTAGTCAGACTCTAGATATTCAAATAGGAGGCCACATAACATGAAAATAAATATAGACCAACATAGCCTACATGCTATAATATTATAATAAAGAGGGTTTTCGACTCACGTTTAGGTGACAGACAGCTGGTGGTACTTTATCTTGCGTTTAGCGACAAGTTGAGAACAGGAGGCGAACTGTCTTTTCTAAACTCGCAGTCAAAAACCGAAGGGGATTCCCGTAATGTCGAAAAATGACTTCTGGGTCATATTTGGCTGAGTGGGACATTTCTCAGGAAATCACCTACTAATGTTACTCGAATAATACTTGGACAAGAGAAGCCTTTGGCTGGCCTTTTAATTGTGGCACAAGGCGTGATAATTGTACAGGAGTTGCTGACTAAACGCTCACTGTCAAAAGCGTGTAGCTGATTAAACACATCTGTTCGCGCCCTTGGGCTCCAGCAGTCAAAAAACTATGATTCCAAATTCCCGAGCAAAGGTTAACCTTAAGGGTTTATACGCGTCAGTTGGAAACAGTTTAGCTTGTAATGTGCTTCTGTTTTCTAATAGACGCTGTGTCGCGGTTCTTTTTTACTGCTTATAGTTGTTCGATTTTTGACAACTGCAAATATGGGACGACGCGAAAGTAGATTTCTGGAGCGGCAAACTGAAATTCTCCAGTAAATCAATGAGTCTAGTCAAACGTCAAAGACCAATAAGAGTCCCTTAAAAAACAGCCGTGTGTTTTGGCTTAAGTCTGTCCCCTTTTTGCAAAATGCACCTGTTCTAATATATGAAGGAATGATCATTTAAGCCATCAGAAAGCAACCCCTCCCTCCGCGTTTTTCAAAGTTTTGAGACTCAAACTGCTGTCAAGTCATATTGATACTTTCTTAAGATCTTCAACATATCTAGAAAGGTGTTGCATCTTGTGTTACAGCAGTTCTTTTAATGAGTAAGAAGAGTTCCTTTAAACTTCCCATACTGGTGGCGAGAGTCTCCACCACCTATTCACTGCAGGTTATACGATTGTTGTTCTTGTCAAAACTCAACATAAACATCCAGCTGTTTGCTCATGCAACCACTGCCTCTTTGTGTCGCAAATTACTTGCTTGTTTGTTTTTTGTTTGTTTTATGAGCAAAGATCTTTTTGGAGTATTTATTGCACTCTAGTACATATTACATGTTGATTGGCAGTTGTACATGAAGCAGGTACTGCATGCATTTTCTAGTAATTACTTTCATACACCATCCGGTAATACTGTTTTTAGTCATTTTGCTATTATTTAAGTGAATGATGTGCTACATAATTAGAAAGTTTACAGTGAGCCATTTTCATGTACGCTCTTATTGCACAAGTGACAGTATCTTTTCAGCCGGATTAGCGATTAAATAAGAAAGAAAAGAACAATTGCAAGGTTTGGAAGACAATGAAATGCACTCACCAGATTACAGTCACTTTCAGTAGCTGGATGGTTTGCTGTAGTATGTTATGTCTCTTACCAGAGTCCTTTTGTGAAACTCTGGCAGCACTTCCTGACTGTCTTAATGCTTGGGCTGTTCAGACAGGACCTCAGAACAGGGTGGTGTGGGTATTTCATTGGCTCATATGCCTCATGAAACCTGACACCTACCCAAGCTTCACCTGCACTACATTGACTTGTAAAGTTTGGAAAGCTGGGATATGTTTTAGACATATGGAGTAGTGCACCTGCTATTCTGACACTTTGAACAGAGTGGTGAGTGTGAATCATGTAAAATGCTACAGATTGCAAGATTAGTTTTCTATCTCTATAAATTATGCTAACATATGAAGGTAACAAAGGGTTAGAAATGTCATAATTGCTTTATATAGAAAAGCTTGGAAGAATTTAAAAGGGATTGTACTGTTGACACAGGAACAGTTGTGAACATGCAGCAAAGTTACCAGTTTTATAGATTCAGATGTGTTCGCACAAATACATGAGTCCGATCTCAACTGTCTTCAATACATTATATGGGTGTTATGAACGTTTCACACACACAGGGCATGTGCCCCATGGGCACACACAGGGCATGAGAGTCTGCCCTACCCGAACCCCATCTAACATGGACATGCACCTGACAGAAATGTCCGACCGACAGGACTATTCTCAAACACGATATACGATTGCTTTTACAGATAACAGATACCTTTAATATTACACTATGGTCACCGTGTTCTGTACACATGGACCACCCACCTAGAAACACCTATATCATACCCAGAGTCGCTGGGCGCTTCATGATGTCCAACCTCAGAGTGCCGTGTAGATGAGTTGTACAGGTGTGCGGTTCCAGATGGTATAGCCTGTCTGTTGCCAACAGTAGTTTGTCACCCACCTTCTGTCCTGGTCATCACTGGGTGATCATCTGAACAGGATATCATTTAGGTGGCCTGTCCCATCCTCAGTTTTTACAGACGCGCTGACGTGATAGAGGGTGCTGTGGTGAATCCAACTGATGACCAGCGTCGCTGGTTTTTTTTTGCCTTGACAGTCATTGGGTTGAGTAATCTACCAGAAGCAGGACTCGTGGTCAAAGCCTGAGCATTGATGGAAGCAGATGGCACACAGCCTCTGACTCCACACCTACACGGTATCGCTAATTAAATGAAACTCTAGTGTAGCGGGTAGTGAGTATATATTGCTAATTTTGTTCATACTCAACAATTAAATTACTACACTGTGTCAGTCTGTACAGTCTGTATGAAATTACTATGTCAGTCTGTACATATTGTTCAGTCTGCACAGTTATTTATTTGTTTGCTTATTCATTTAATATGTATTTATTAGAGACAGACACATAAGCCCAAAATAGCAAAAACAAAAATGTCTGATGCCAAATATTATCACTTTGGACAAAAACGAGCTCAGGGCAATAGTCATTATCCAGAAAATGCATGCACTGTTGGGACTCTAGATAAAGGTTAAAGGGAAATTCCACGTAAAAAAGGCATGTTCCCATCTCTAGGAGTGTTTAGTGATTACTGCTGTCAGTGAGGTTTTTGACTGTATTTACTGCTCAGCCTGAGCCTAAACACTGTTCAGTTGATCTTTATGGAAAATGAGTTAGAAGATTGAACTTTCGCCACCTGCACTTACTCCGCAGTATGAGATTGGCCTCTGTCGTTCAAGGTACATACCGTGAAGTCGTTACCTGCTGTAATATTACTGGAAGCACAAGGTGACTCATTATACCAAGCTTACAGAAGACTGCACCCTTGTTAATGCAGTTCCAACTGTGTCTTTGTGTGTGGCCTTGTGGCTGAAATTGCACCTTTCTGTTTATCCACTTGTGTAGTATTATTATTGGTAACAGTAATCCACTGGCGGCATCTAATGGCATTTCCAACAGGTAACCCACACAATATAACACTTTCAGTATTATAATAAATATAACAAATATAATGCATTATTTTTTAAAAATCTATATTGGGGTAAAGATTGATATGCTGTACTGGAATGATGAAATGTAAAATTATAGCAGTGGAATATTAGATGCAGGCGTTCCTGACCAGGGCAATGTTTTGATGACATGAATTTGTGATACATTTTAAGGATATTTGTGTTCTTTTTCAATCAGGAGAACATATGAAAAACTATAGAAGTTCGATGGAATTGCCCTTTGAAATCACCTCGGTTTGCTACACACTCATAGATCAGTTCTCTTGCGAGAGATACTGCAGGCAGTGCTCCTCAATTGCCATCAGGATGAAAGAAGACCATCTTCCTCTATCTGTCAGTCATAATAACTAAGCAAAACCCACTGCTTTGTCACTGCAGGTGTCTCCCATTCCATTCAGATCAATGCAGACAGCTCACCTGATAATGCATCATGGGAAATACTCTTAAACGTTCACGATTCACATTAGGGCGCAGTCAGTTCTATACTAACAGAATTAACACTTGTAAAGAGAATTGCAAGGTGTACTATGCTTCTGTAGAACTAATGCTGTTGTCACTTTCCTCTGAAATACAGTGCATTTCCACACAAATTTCACTTTTAAAGTAAACCACATATTTGCTTCATCCCTCGTCCTTCGTATTTCTCACTGGTGTATCGTAACTTTACGTGTTGCTCCATGCAGTCTGCATTTCTTTGTTGGATGCCGCCCAAGCAAAGGGAGATGCTCC
Source organism: Tenebrosternarchus preto (assembly GCA_025802075.1). Lineage (NCBI taxonomy): Eukaryota > Metazoa > Chordata > Actinopteri > Gymnotiformes > Apteronotidae > Tenebrosternarchus > Tenebrosternarchus preto. Next base: position 3,982,309 of record JAOYMR010000012.1, on the reverse strand, counting down.
TGCTCAGACGCTGCCATCTGACTAATGGAGCAGCTGCTTTGTATCAAATGTAATCCATGTGTCTTCCCATGCCTTCCTATCAGCCCTGACATGCCCAACGGACTTGCGAGACGGCACGTGGACACCCCGCACACCTCGCCTCGTGCACGCAGACTCAGCGAAGGAGAGCCAGCGACCTGTTCGGAGGTGGTTAGATGAGAGTGGCAGAACTGAACGGTGAAAAAGTCCTTGTGTGGCTAAAAAAAACCCCAAATAAACAAGCAAATAGCCACTTGCTGTCATGGTTTATTTCCATAATGCTAATTATTAGTCATTATCTTATGCTCGTTATATTTACAGGGCATTGCACTTGGCCTGATACCATTAAGCTCCTGTTTGTCCCCCGAGCCTGGTATTTTTGAAACATGCCAGAGAAGGTTTTAAGGTCTTGCATCTTCCATCTGCCCATATCACAGTAAATGTACGCAAGTGGATGTGTTGGATAGCTGGTCAGGATCACCTGCACACCCCAATGGGTCCTGTTAATGTTTGGCTAAGAACAGTTTTGGGTTTCATTGCAGCCTCTGTAGCTGGTTGGGTAACCTGCTGACTCATGTCTTCCTCTAACAGGACAAGAACTACAGGTGGAGGTGAGTCAGCTCTTGGCGTTGAGAATTGCCATTGCTTTTTCTAGCCGAGGGGACCCTGACTGTGTTCTCACAGCTGGTTCAGCCAAAGTCAGCCTACTCATTCTGCTGGATTTGAGCAGGCTTCAAAAACACACGTTAAAACTAACTTATGCTTAAATAATGAATCATTTTTATTGTTTTTGTTTAGTTTTCTTTTTTTATGATTTTTTTTTTCATCAATGCTGTCTAGTGTTAAAACAAATAGTGTTATGTAAGCAAATTCATTCGCACAGAAAATGAAATGGTGCTATTCAATAAAAATTAAATTAAACATACTGTAATGCTGAAAACTGGTATGGAAAAAAAATAACTGGAACTGTGAGTTTCATGTGAGTCACCAAGCAAAAACAACGTATGCCTTGCTGTCTTGCCCACAGGCATAACAACAGAAATGGGAGGGAGGTAAGAGCTTCAAGCCCTTTAAAACCACGTCTGTGCTTCTGTTGGCTTTTTACAGGTGACTAGCCATCAGACGCTCAATTATTGCAAAAAAGCCAGTATTGAGGGGAAAAAAATGGTCCCCGGGAAATTGTGTACTTTTGAAAAACGCCACCAGCAAGTGGCATAAAATGGTGTTATAGGGTGATTTTAAGACTCTACTTCTGAACACTGTCAGTACTGAGGTGTAATTGCTCAGTTGCACCACCTGCAGGACCCTCAGTCCATTCTGCACCTTTAAACAGAGTTAAATAAATACTCTGTGTCCTTAGTAGGGTTACTAACTCAACCCCCCCCCCCCACACACACACACACACATTTATGAAATACTATTCTGTCACTTTAAGAAAGGACAAAAGGTCACCTTGTCCACAATGGCAAGTTCCAACAAGAAAAGGGTGCACTGTTTTGGCCCGCTGAAGAGCTGAACTTGAGGTCACATATTTCCAGGCTATCCTGACATGCCCTCGGGTGAACTTTGCACCGCCATTCAGACATCTACATGAGTCATTACGCAATTGCTGCATGGCTGGAGACAGTAGCATGAATAAATCCCTCAGGGGTTTTGAATGGTGGTCACTGAGGGGTTTTTTTTAGATATCAAGGGTCAATAAACATTAGGACACTTGGTGTTCCAAGAATTACAATGTTTATCCAGGGGGAGGATTAACAAAAAGAATATTAAGAATATAATCTAATGAAAACTAGAATGAACCTCGACTCCATTCTGTCTTTCTGTTATCCAATGGAGTAAGAAGCTCCCAAACTCAGTCCGCAGATCACAGCCTTGCAGTCAGACTTTTTTTTTTTTAAAACCAGTTGGTGTTCTTCCAAGCAGCCATCGTTGTTGCAGTTTGATGTTTTAAAATAACCTCTCCCAGTTCGTTCCTGCCCCAGAACCAGCCAGTGTCGAGCATGGTGCTTCATCCTGGTCTTTGCCCTCTGCGTAAGCTCCCGGCTTCAGGAGGACAGCGCGACCTAAATCTTCTTTCTGCAGTCTGCTATCCCAAGGGCTTCCAGTACTACTCTAAGGCTACCATCTGTAGCTTTGGCAACTCTTACGATGTGAATCCTTGAGACAGAGGTGTTTAGGCCTTCTCTGTGATAAATTAGAGCTTTGTGCTATGCACAACTGTATAAGTCGAATTCTGCCCTGTTACGTTAAAACCTGCTTCGAATGAGGACATGAATCTATGTACTTACACTGCAGCTTTCAAAATACCTTTAAAAACTGTATGACTGTGTGACTGTTTAATAGAAACTTGGTACAGCGCATCTATTACATTCTCCTCTGTGGTATTGTCAGTAAAAAATAAAAGGATTCTCATTCTATTCTCATTTCTGTTGTAACAAAGCCCTGACGGTCACAGGGAGAAGACAGCGCAGTTGGACTCTGTGAAGTACATGTCTACTAGGCCTTTCCCAAACATTGGCCAATCAATTATGAAACAAAACGGTTCAATCTGGCAGTGTCTCCTATGAGCAGTATTAATCAAGCCTTTTGCTTGCTCAAGCTGAATTTCATCATGCTTTTATAAGACCTTTTGAAAGATTCTGACCTTTAAAAAGACTGATCCAAAGAATAACATTTTAAAGGAAATCAAAGGTCTTGCCTCTCAATAATTTAAATTGAATGGTTTAAAAAAAATCCTATTTTCAGTCCTATTTTATAGGTGAATGAGCTTTGAAAAAGCATGTCTTTCTCTGTCAATGTCAGCGCATTATTGCAACTACCTGGCCTTTCTTTTACTTGTTCCTACACAAACACGGCATCGAAACAACTCTCTCTCTCTCGCTCGCTCTCGCTCTCGCTCTCTCTCTCTCTCTCTCGCTCTCTCTCTCTCTCTCTCTCTCTCTCTCTTTCTCTCTCTCTCCAGCAAGTCCTCTACTGCCACCTCTGGCATCTTTGAGTAGTACATTCCTTAACCTTATGGTGGACCTGCAGGTAGGGCTGGTTTCATCTTGATGGACGTCAGGATTAGCTGTACTTCTTTTGTGCACTGTGATGCCAGGAGGATTTTTTTTCGCTGTAAGTTACATTATCCATACGTTTACAAGAACAGTGGGGCCAAATAATGAACTGTGACAAACATGATTTTGTTGGCATGAGATTTTGAAGCAGCTGCAGCAAACAGATCTATATAAATAAAACATTTCAGAAGAAATCTTTATACCTCAACAGCAGAAGTTCTTCCCAAAGTCTGTTAAAGTGTATGTTATGTTGATAAATCACCTGAATTCTCCTTTCCGTAACCTCTTTTCAATTGGGTGTCAGTTTTGAAATGGACTGAACACACTGAAAACTCCATTCTTACTTTGGAACATTTTGTAGAGCTTTACTAATAAATTGGTTTCTTAAATTTGTCTCAGAATGATGAAAAACTAATGGTAACTTAAATTTAACACAGAGAAAATGCATTTCACATTCTGAGGCTAAATCTTGCTTGCTTACTGGATGTAACTTAAGCTACTTTATTCATAGTCATTGATTGCTGAAATATAAACCCTGTAGTTGTACACTGATCAGTTCCATGAAAACATGCATTTTGTTGAATGCACTTATCTACTTAATTATTGATGTTTTTCTTACTCTCTACTAGATTAGTTTAAAACAAAATCTTTCCGACACTAAAGAGCATAACAAGCCGTTTTTTAAAGGTCTGTGATGTGTGTCAGGGTTTCCCCAGTCTTTCTCTTTTGTTGTGTTCGCCTTTGTCTAGTCTGTCACTTTAGTCATTTGTCTGTTGCTCTTAATTAATCGGTTTCAGCTGTTCCTGGTTTTCCTTACCT
>JAOYMR010000012.1:3957083-3976542 GCA_025802075.1 Tenebrosternarchus preto | reverse complement strand
ATATACACGACTATGTCATGTGCTGTGTTTAAATTTTCTTATACCTATTGGGTTTGTTGTGTTGTATGTGCTGTGACCATAGACCGTCTCTTGCTGTGACAGACGCTATTCCATCCAACCCAGCCAACCGTGTTCATCACATGTCGCCTGTGGTGTTTCAGCAGCAGCTAGCCATCATCACACATTTTTAAAATAACTCTCATGAACTTTGCTTCAAGCGCCGCTCATGGGGCACGTGCTTTCCCCTTACCTGGCCACTAGGAGGAGTAAGGAGCACTAATCGTAGGAGATCGTTTAACCCCTGTGAATTCAACAGCTCATCTCAAATCTCTCCTCTTAGGGTGACCCACATTGTCCCTGTCCATTGTCCCCCCACCACGTCTTGCACCCTTTGCACAGTACTGCTGCATCAGTAACTAAAAGAACTAAAAGGTGCTCTCCCCATTCTATTTAGCCTCCAGTGGAGGAGACCTGTGGTTACCAGGTGTCCTGGTGCAACTGCATGTCCCCCTGTTTGAAGATTCAGTCCATGCTTCCTTGACACGTTGGAATGCGGTGTTTACAGATTCAGTGAGCCCGTGGAAGTATTTCATTATTCCAGCAGCGTATCAGTGGTGAGATGCACATCGGGTCTGAGGTCAGCGGTTCCTGATAAAGACATGACGTGATCTGTATATGCACCTTTATCTATCCAGGACCAGACATCAAAGTCTGGAGCATCGGAGAACATTTGTAACAATGAGGAATGTAAACACTGTGAATCAAAACTATCAGAGCTTGGTTGGGGGGGGGGCAACTGAAAACGTGGGGAGCCCTGACTGGGACATCAGCTGTGGGATTACCCCCTGCTTCTTAACCGTCCATCCAACAGCGAGCAAGGCATGCTGGGAGTTCACAGACTGACATGAGATTACAAACCAAAGAGGCATGTTTAACAGGTGTATCGGAGACTAGTGAAAAAGCACGTTTTCAAACATGGTCAGAATGGTGCACGCCATCCAAACACCTGGTGACCTACAGGTCGAGTCTGAAGAGTTGTCCTGCTCACAAAGTGCAGAGAGCTCTGTCTATGGACCGACAGTTATCATTTCTCAGTGTCACATTTTTGCGGTTCCTTTGGCAGCAGACATCATCGAGACTCTCCCATGACTCTCATGAGCCCCACATCAGTATCCTTTTTTTGGTTCTGCTTCCAAAACAGAAGCAGAACCGTCTCCGCCAACTCAACATTATTCACAGTTATGAGAGGACATCAGGTAACTTCGCCAAATTTCCTCTTTTTGTAGCTTTATTCTTAGGCTCCTCCTATTCTTCTGCCTACTCCATTCTCTCCTTCTCCTGATTAATTATCACTCTTCTCTCTCCTGATCAACAGCAGTTCTTGCACCGTGCTGATGTTGTGCTGTTAAGCTCCTGTTGGCCATGTCATATTTTCCTCATTAAACTGACAGGGCGACTGGCACAAATCAGTATTATTTACGCTTCAAAATCCACATTTATTTTTGCATGAATGCAAAATCCTGCATTTATATCTGCGTAACTGATCTCTCCACTGGCAACCAGGGGAATTTGATCGAGATCCAAGCAATTGATACTTCGGAAAATGACATTTAAAAGAGAAGCACATTTGACTTTTGGATAAAACAAATGTGTTGGGCTCTTGGGCTTGTAGCAAAGGTTCACACCTCTGTGCAAGTTGGTTTTCTGCACTAATACGAAAGGAAGTTGGGGGGAGGGGGTGCATCATTATAGCTTTCGCCTGTAATATGGACGGAAGCTTCGATATTTTGGTTCTTCTCCCTTCAGTAGCTACATGGCTATACATGTCTCTCTGTCACATGGTTACCAATCCCTGATGCAAACCACTGACCAGTAAGAATAAGCTCCTGAATGACTTCCCCTCTGAGACCAAACTCAGTTTTGCCCACAAATTCCACAGTATGGAGAACAACAAAACAAAAACAAAACAAAACCATTGCATTTGTTGAATCTGAATTATCAAGATGTATATGGTCTTCATTCATGGTAATGCATGAGAAATTTAAGATACGAATACAAAAATGTTCCTGCGTGGCTTTTAAAGGAGAGAAGGTATTATTGTTAATGAATAATAAAACAGGCTTTTTTTTCTTTCTTTCTCTCTCTCTCTTTCTTTATCTCTCTCTTTTTGGCCTCGTTTGCTTTGTCAGCAGGAAATGTGGTGTATTTGTCCCCGTTAGTGACAGGAAATTAGAGAACTATAAACACATGACAGGATCTTGTTACAGGGTAAGATGGGTTTTTTTTTTTCTATTGTATAATTTACATGTAGTCCGGTGTGACACCAGCCACTTCACTGTGTAATTTCAGAGCAAATACCAGAGCATCCAGCTCAGTGGTAGAAATACCTCAACATCTCAGCTAATCTCTTGAGCTTCTTACCAGACACACTTATCTTTGCATTAGTTATTCGAAAGAGGATTCAAAACAGGAAAGAGGAACAGTCCAGAAGATTTGATAATATTCTCTTTTTCTATATTTATGTGTTGTTCATGGTGTGCTTCCTTTGAAAATAAAGGCTGATTATTTTGCATTGATTGGAATATGTATTGTTGGAATTTGAATTATTTTGCATTGATTGGAATATGTATTGTTGGAATTTAACATGTAAATTGCAAAGAGTAAGTGCTTTAGTGTAGTATTAGAGAAACAGTCTTTCACAAGGACAGCAAAACCACTGTGGGCAAGTATTAGTTATATAGCCCTATAGAATCAAACATAGTGAGGCAGGATTTGTTATATATTTAATGAAATAGTCTAGTTTATTTCCTTTTCTAATGTATGTTTTTTTTCAAAACCTTATGTGCAATCTACCTTAAACTTGGCAGCAAGATTTCTCTACCAAACCAACAATCATCTACCGATCTGCCAGCGCATCGTTAAAGTCCTAACGCTAAAAAATATTACATGTACTGCAACAGGAATTTCATACAGACACTTACAGCAGAAGGCCACACATACACCTCTTACATGTACTTCCTCACAAAGTTCAATTCTGGATTAAATTTCCTATGTTCAAGATAAACCTTTCTTTTTTAAATTGTACTTAAGAAAGACATGCCATCTCTGAACTAACGTAGATCAGCCTGTTTATAGCTTTTTCGGTTTTATGCGGCTTCAGCTTCTGTCAATGGACAAACAAGAGAAAAAAGTAGGTAGGAGAACTATTCCAGTGTTTAAAACCCAGCAGGTCAAAATTTTATATATATAAAAAAATCTTCCTCAATATTAAAACAACATTAAGTTTATTATTTCAAACATCTAAAACAAGCTTACATGTATGAGTTTTTAATACCTCCTCAACATCTGACTACAGACAAGCAAGAGAAAAGAGTAGGTGGAAGAACGAGACCAATGCTTAAAAGTAACCACTAGATGGCAATGTTTCGCTATTTCATTAAACAGTTTCATTTGTGGTGGCCGGTATATATATGACTTTGGATTGAGAGTGTTGCCTATTGTCTGTTCTATTCTATAAAATAAATAAATAAATCAATAAGTATTGAAATAAAATGGAACAAGGGCTGCCAATTTCGTAATTTAAAATATATTAAATATATACTTCAATAATTTCCTTCATCTTGAGAAAAATTGTTAATTTCCTTCTAGTTATTGACAATTTGTATAAAACAATGTTTTTTAAAACTGCAAAAAACAGCGTGTTTGCTAGCCGTAATTTAGAGCAATTATTGCGGGCAGCTGCGCGAGACTGTCTCGGCAAGGATTTGCAGATATTCAGTCAAAAACTGTTTGAATTAAAAAGCAATGTGGGTGTGCAAGTTTCACAGAACTCGGTAATGGAAAGAGAGTCTGCGTCAGAGACGCTCAGTGATCGGCTCATGCACACCCGCATAGCTCAGGCGGCAGAGACAGCCTAGTCGCATGGTTAATAACGTCTTTAGAGCGTCATTTACTTTCTAACAGTCACACAGTCTATGGTGATATAAAGATGTCACAGACCATACAGGAACGAGCAACGTTTCGAATTATTTTCTTTTTATACTAATTGTCAGTGATATTCGGTACAAAATGAGGTATTATTTGTGCCCAGACAAATAATGGGTTTGTGTTAACACTTCACTAACTTTATAGAAAAACTTCCACGCACAAAGAAAATTCCATCCACATCCTGGAACAATTAACAGTTAAAACTAACAGTTAATTAAGTAGATTCGAGCCAGAATAGATTATACTTTGAATATACTAACAAAAATGTTTAAACTAAATAATTTTTGTCATTGTGAATTCAGCACTGATGGTTCTTGGAAGTGATGACCTATCGAAATCATCAAAATAAAATGAGTCAAAGCATACTGTTGTATTATAAGCAAAATACTACTACTACTACTACTAATAATAATAATAATAATAATAATAATAATAATAATAACTCAGAAAATAGTCATAACAGTTACACAGTTCTTACAATATGTGCTGGGTAATCTGTGAAACTTGGGTTAGTAAAAGATGCAGAGAATAATTTGTACACAATGTTAATATTACCATTATGTTAAAAAGTAAGCTATCTAAACAAAGTAAATGAGATACATACTCATTGATCCCATGCAGCTGATGAAGCACTAAAAGGAATTCAGTGCTAAGAGTTAATTAGGTAAACAATACAATGAATTAAATTGTGTGTAAATGCTGTTTGACATTTCTGATGTTCAGATTCTTCTGGAACTGTAACTTAATAAAAAAGAAATTGCCGTTGTTCACAGACCCGTGTGCTACATTTAGAACAGTTCCTACAGAGAGAAGACAAATTCCAAAAATAATTAGATTCATCATTACTAATATGATCAACTGTCAACTGCACAGCAAAAAGTAAAAAAAGAAGTAAAAAAACCAAAATAACTAAATTATGAAAAAAGTACTTGAAACAAGTAAAATGATCTGGGGTGAGAAAATTTTGTTTGGCAAGATTTCTTAAAACAAAACAAAAAAAGTACTTGAAACAAGAAAAAAGTGTAGGTGAGTCAGGTTATCTTTAAGCTAAAAAAAAAAAAAAAAAGATCTCCAAGATTTTCTGGCTTGTTAAGTTTTCATTTTTTTGCAGTGTGTCAAACATAAATCAGATGTTTTCTGGGGGAGTAATTAGGCCCAGGACTGAAATCTGTGGACCTTTTCTGATGACAGAACACATTAGGATAAACCTCTTTGTCCTTGATAGAACTCTTCATATCCATCAGATATTTCCATACATGTTGAGATCAGCAGTGTAATCATCATAATACTATAGAAATGGATGAGGGAAAGACAGTGAAACTACAGTAAGCAAATCAACAGATTAGTCTGAGCTAAACTGAGTCAAAACAAATCAAGGTGAACGTTGCATAAATTACGGTTTGAAATAAGTTCAGTTGAATATTGCATAATGTTGAATTGTAGTACTGTTTATAGAACAATTATTAGAGCGGAAAAATTAGTTTTATATTTGTGTAAATGAATTTGATACTTACAGCTGAACGTCCACCCTTGCAGTAAGATTTTGGTAAACTATGATACATAAGTTAAAATAGATAAGAAGGCATATGCACACACATACACACACAAAGTGACTGTAACTACAACAATACCATCTACATAGTGCTATAGATTTATGCTGCAATGACAGATAGTCCAGTATATCAGTATATTCATGTTTGAATGTGGACCAGCGCTCTTCTCGACATTAGTGTTAAATACAGTGTGAGGAAAGTCCATGCAGTTGGATAAACAAGAAGTTGTAATAAACTGGCATGTATTTTATTAAATGTGTTTAAACTAAGTTGACTGGCTGGTTTTGGGGAGTTTGGTTTCATATTGTTACATAATCACTCAACTGTTTTAAGTCTTTTTCTTGAGCGCTAAGAATCTACTTTGACTTCAGAAATGGGTGAAGCCTGATGAGAAGAAGCTACTTTACCTTTTTGGTGATGGAAAGTGTGGTTTGGAGAACTCTGATGCTCCAGTTCCGGCACTTCTGTTGTTTAACCTGAGGACAAAAGTTCCATGTTTACTGACCACCTGTCCACACAGAGATGGCCTGCAGTACTGCTTCCACCAGGTAAAAAGAAATGTGTGTTTGAATGTGTTTGAAACCAGACATTTATGGAATAAAGACTTTTGACCAGTCTATATTCTCCATAATTTCTCAGTATTCATTATTACTTAAAGTTTGAGATATATGAAGATACACAGACATTTATAAGGTGTTGTAATCAATGAAACAAAGAAAAAGCTCATAGTTTACTTTGCATATTTTAAAATATGTATGATGTCTAACTTATATTTTGTACGGTGCAGAGGCCCCCTACTGGCGGCCACCTGTAGCAGCAGCAGCCATAATGTGGACTGTGGTTTATTTCGTGTTTATTCACACATTTTTACGTCCACGTCCCCCTTAAGTGGTACCCCTCATGGATCACCCCTCATGGACCTCCACCTGAGGGCAGTTATGTCATTGCTACTATTCAAACTGCACTTTGTGTAAAGACCACTGCTGGTCATTATTATGTTATGGATTTCATGCACTTTTTTGCGTAGCTTCCTTTATCGTTGAACCCTCTGAGACCTGCGTTTGTTTCATCTTTGTGTTTCGTCTGTGACAATACTGCTTTTGAGAAAACTAGGTTCCAGTACACAATGTGACCGACAGTCACTGTAACCACAAAATCTAATATTTTATTTTATCCACGAAGAGTTTGTGTGTGTAGAGGTCTTCATTCTAACCAATCAGGAGTTCACATGATTACAAGCCATCAGTTGTTTGGAGAGTGACATCACTTTATACGAGTGTAATCAGACATGCCCTACATTGGTGAAACGGACTAGACACACTGGCCCTTCGTGGATAAAATATGTGATTTCGACTTTATTGATGCATTACTTACATGTATTCCATTCTTACATCTGAACTGGTGACAGGTTCTTTCCTGAGATTACAAAATAAAGATATTTTTGGAATGGAATCATTAAAAAAAATAGAAGCTAAAGAATATAAAAGAAAATCACCGTGAAAATCTGCTCCAGAAACTGCGTCTACTCTCCCCAAGGATAGAAAACATTCAGGTTATTGAGCTGCTGGATATTTGATGTGTTCAGTTTTTGCTTTAATACAGTTACTCAAGCACTTTGTTATCTTACCTTTTTTCAGGTTTTGGTGGCCTGTTGGGTGCACTGTGGATCACAACAACCATACTTGTTGTTCAAGTAACTGATAGGTTTCAAATGTAAAATAATCAATCAAAATAAGAAAAATGAGAACATACCCAGTTATTCTGACAGAGTTTATCCATTTTGCATTTCCATCAAATCTCCTTTAGTAGAGAATAAATATAAACATAAATATTCAAAATAGTTTTTTTGATTTTATTTTGAGCAGACAGTAGTGCAAGTTTAGTCCCTTCTGAGGCAGTTGGTGTACTAGGTGTACTAAGCAGTAAAATGTAAATTATAAACAATAAACATACTGTAGGTCACATTTTTATTTAGGGATGATAAACTATAAAGCATTTCTTATGTTATTAAAACAAAATAAATATAAGAATAAAGAAATGTTTATTTGCTCCTCGTAAGCAACATCTAAAGCTTAAGACCAACCAGTGAAATGTAAATAACATTTACATCAGTAATGTTTTTAAATAACATTTACATCAGTAATGTTTTTGGCCCTGCCCCTGTCTATTTTCACATTTAGATTCAGCTGAAAAGCACCAGGAAGAAGTAGTTATGCTTGTTTTTGTTGGGAGGGGGGTGACCTGTGTGTGAGACCCAGTTGGTATAGTTTAGGGGTTAAAAGTGCTGCTTCCCTCATGGAAAACCACGCTTCAATCCCCATCACATTATGTAAGGAATCAGTAAGATTCCTTTGGCAAGACTTTTCAGTGCAACATGACTGAAATTATAAGTTGCTTTGGATAAAAAAACTAAAATCTGTGTGATTAGCGCATCTGATCACAATTTAAATGAATTCATTATTATCCAATTGCATTTTATAGAACAACATAATCTGACCTGGAAAACTGGTTCCACAATGATGTCCTGTTAAAAGAAGAAGAGGTGGTACATTAACTTGAATGTGAAGCTAAACCTCTACATGCAAAATATACAAAAAGATGAAAAAATGCTTGCCTTTTTTCATGTGTATTTCTGGAAACTGTCTTGCTATAATTCAACAGACAGCCAAGAGCATCATAAGTCAAAATTCAGAATATGTAAAAAAAAAAATTAACATTCCACTAGAATGAGGAAAGAAAACTTACTTTCTCCTCCTTCTCTTATAAATTATAAATATAATTCCAGTGATGACACAAAGAAGCACCAGAGGTACAATGATACAGGGTACTATGGTCTCCATTCCAAGCCCCTCATATCCTAAAAGAGTACGTATGCCTTTAGCTACTGCTCAATTACAGCAACCTTTCAAACAAATCCTCAGTAAATCCTCGTACTCACTCCTCACACTCAGGTAGGTCGCACTTTGTTGTTTCTTTCCTCTCCAAAATAAAGCACTGCAGATGAGGTTTTCTTCTTTTTCGTAACCTGTTGGTATGAAAGTAATGGTGGAGGCTGTCTCCCATTGGCCTGCACCAATGTCCATGTGACTCACTTTCTCCCTGGCAGTCGGAACGTTCCATGTGATGATAGGGGGGTTTGATGAGCACGTATGGGTTACAGAGCAGGTTATTGTGAATTGTTTGCCTGGTTCCATCTCCTCAGGGAGAGCAGATATCACAGGCTTGTTAGGAGATGCTGCGTTCAAAGAGAAGCATAGCCATTAAAACATTTTTTCTTGTTCATGTCCTGTAAGCGGCTCTTAATAGTAATCAAATTATGTGCCACTAACAGTTTCTGAAAATATTAATAACGACAAAATTTTCAAGCCGCAAAGTCATTGCCAACCACGATGATTCTCACCTTTCATGACAATGAACACACAGCTGTGATTAAATCTATACTTGTCATTTCCTCTCTCAGCACGGAAACAGAAGGGCCCATTATCATGCGCTTGGATGTTGTCGATCTCCAAAGTGCAATTTTGCTCATCTGGGTTCCCCAGGAGCTTTGTGCGACCCTTAAAGCTGTCCAGAATGTTGCTCCGCCCGGTGTGGAAAACATACTCTCCGTTCCTGGTGACCCACAGGCTACGGAGGCGGGTAAGTGGTTCATCACCGGTCTGGAAACTACATGGTATCACCACACAGGAGCGCGTCAAAGCGCTGATTTTGGGCACCACATCTGCCTCTAAAATGTGAACAGCTGAAATAGGACGAAAGATGTAAGACATAAAAATATAATTGTGTATGTATGTATGTGTGTGTGTGTGTGTGTGTGTGTAAAATTGAATTGGTTAATTCCGTTAATTCTGTCATTTTTATTTAGCATCAATTCATAAGCCTTTAATACTGAGAACACATTTTCTCGTTTACACTGCAAGTATGGATGCCAATAGGAATAGAAAAAGCATACTGTCATTCTCAAATGGATCCACATATTTGGGCACATATTCTGTAAGGGAACAAAGAGCACATGTGATATGAGGCAGATGGACACAAGGTGGGTAGATGTAGGTGGAAGGTGGGATTTTTGATGGAGATTTACTCCTACAAAAATGGCCGTCACTCACTTAAAACCTGTAAAACAACTGAAGTTGTGATCTGGGCATCAGGAAAGTCTGCAGTGCAGATGAGTTTCTTGCCGTGATCCTCCATTGAGGCTAAAAATAATATATTAGAATAGGTGGACCAGCTTGACCCAACACTTTTTCTGATCCCTGTAGTCTCTGGCATGTCTTTGTAGTTCCAGGAGATAACTGGAGGCTGCCGCTTGCAAGTATGGTAGACGATGCAGGTGAAGTTATTTCCAAAACCTTCTGTGACATCAGCCTCCTCAGGATTAATGGTTATACCTTTATGGATACCTGAAATGTTCATTGAAGAATTTCTATCAGAACAGTTAAGAAAAAACTGAGAAGAGTCTGAAACCAGACCAAGCCCAACTTGAGACAGGAGTACTGATTTTTGAACAAACATCTCACATTATAATCACACCATTATTATCTCACAATATCACCTTTAATTTTTTTATTTGGTGCTTACACTGAGGGTTGAGATCAATTTGAGCTTCTGATATCCGCCCGCCTGGGAATGTGGCTTTACATGTAACAAATTGATCATCTTCTTTTATGCTAAACGTGTGATGCCTAATCAGTTCCCAGAAGCCATTCTGCATTGGAGTGTGCACGACTGTGTCACTTGGTAGCACTTCACCCAGAGACAGATTTGGGGGAATGGATGGACAGGTATGGTAAACACTGCAGGACACTGTAATTTGCTCTCCCACCCTGGGTACGCCAGTGATGCTCAATTTCGGGTTATCTGCATGTTCTGTCAAAATTCAGACATTGGTGGTTAGTGTAAATATGATGTGAAGTAAACTGTAGTATTTAATGTAAATTGTAATTCGTCTTACTAATTAGTTCCAGTACCTGTTACTTGCAGTTCAACAAAACTGTCATAGTTTTCCTTGTGGAATGTGTTGACTGGTTTTTCATCCATCCATGGATATAGCCTATCTCCATTATGATTCTTCTCAAGTGGCTTGATCTCCAGACTGCAGTTTCTCTCACTTGGTAGTCCATACAAGCTTGTTTTTCCCCAGTACTTACCAACCACATTCTCTCCATATTCCGCATACACTAATGGGTACCCAGTACTGGAGTCCAGGTACCATTTTACCATGGTTTTTTTGGGCTGTGTGGTTTTGAAGTCAAAGCTGCAGGGAATGACCATACAAGAACCCCGGAGACCTTTCATCTTGCTTGGCATGGAATAAGTCCAATCCAAAGATTGCATTCCTCCTTTATTAAGACAGAGAGGATTTAATGACAAATGTGACAAATTGCAGATTACTAACACACAATAATACATAACATGGACTAGACTAAACATAATACTCTTTTGTCTGTCTGGGTAATCAATAAACTTACTTTTTACTTGTAAAACAACAGAATCCAACTGCTCTCCCTCTACAGACTGAGCCGTGCATGTCAGCCTCTTTCCATGGTCTTCCCTTGATGCTTTCAGTTTTACTTTAGAAACAGTTTCCCAAGTGTTGGAGGAGGTCTTTTGTGTTTCAGCAAAATATGGAATATATTGGTTGTTCCAGGTAATGGTTGGCTTCCGTTTTTGGCATTTGTGCTGCACAGAACAACTAAAGATTTTCTCTATTCCCTCCATTATCTCATCTTCTCTTGGACTTATTTCTGGCCTTTTAAAATCACCTAAAGAAACAGTGAAAAACCAATTTAAGAAACTGAAATGAACAGCTAGAAATAGATCAGAATTTACAGTGTAATCCCAAATGGTTAATTTAGTCAGCCACTGCAAAGAATAAAATATATCAAATTTAATGCAAAATATCTGCATATAATTAAGCCCATGGAGAACGATACTGTCAGGATCAGACTCACATATGGGACTAAGACTGACTTCAGTCTTAGATGTCTGTCCACCCGGGTAACGAACAATGCAAGAAGCCGACATGTCATCCTCCTGGACATCCCATGTAACCTCTTTCACCGTCTTCCATTTGCCTTCACTTAAAGGTGTGTGCATGAGACGTTCAGTTCCACGGGAGATGCTGAGTTTTAGTGTTGGGGGAGTGGGAGGACAGGTGTGGACTACACTGCAGGACAAAGTGATCTGCTCTCCAACCTTGGGGATACCCAAAATGTCTACCTGTGGTTTCTCAATAACATCTGAAAAAGAAAACATTATTTACTACTGAATACTAAAAGGCCAAACAGAGGTTCACACACTGTTAGTGTGTGAATAATAAAATAATTACATTTTGCGATAAAATAGATGGGAGGGCCTACTGAGTGCTCAAGATTAACTATTTATTTAGCATTTTCGTTAGCTGTAGATAGCAGTAACTGCTACTGTTTTTACATTAGATTAAGGCCAGATGGATTGCCTTTATTTACATACACACATGTACAGTACGATGAAATGTTTTCTTCACATCTCCCTGCTTCTTTGTGAGTTGGGATCAGAGTGCAGGACTAGCCATTGTACAGCTCTCTCTGGAGCCGAAAGGGTTAAGAGCCTTGCTCAAGGGCCCAACAGTGGCTGCTTGTTAGAGCTTGGATTCGAATTGGCAACCTTCTGAAAGCTTTATCCACTAGACTGCCACTGCCCTTGGAGCCACTTTCATAGTGACTTAAGGATTAAAATATGAAATAACCATGAATATAAAATTTTGTTGCTAGCATAGATAGGATTTCACATATTGATTTATAGCTTTTGGCATTGTTGTTGCCCCCCCCCCCCCTCAAAAATTTTTTTTAAAATAAATAAATAAAAGAAACAATCTGCACACTCATAAAAACCCCTGGAATGGAATGTTTTGATCTATGCAACTAACTTTTTTCAAATAAATTGGTTCCTACTCCTACAAATTCAGAAACACATGATTTGCATAGCTCATGAAGAATCTCCATCTGAAACATCCTGTTTTTCTGGAAACCTTGTGTAGTAATTGAAATATAACCAGTAAAAGCATCAAGTTTTACCTGTCACTTCCAGGGTAATGGTTACATCCTCATACTTTTCTCTGTGGTAGCTTTCAATAGGATTTGGGTCCATCCAGGGATACAGTTGCTGCCGATTATGCTGCTTTTCAAGAGGCTGGATCTTCAGGCTGCAGTTTCCCTCATTTGGGGATCCAGACAAACTTGTCTTACCATTAAAACTGCCAATGACATTCTGTGTTGATGCATCAAATACCAAGGGGTACTCTAAATTGGAAAATTTGTACCACTTCACTTTGATATTTCTGGGCTTAGAAGTTTTGAATTCGAAACTACAAGGTATGACCACACAGGAACCTGGAAGTCCTGTGATAGCTTTAGGCATCGAGAAGGTCCAGTCCCGGGAAAACATTGAGCCTTCAAAGAAAATTGCACATAAATGTTCATAATGCCCCCAGTCCATGAAGTACAAACTACAGTAAACAACAGGAATGAAAGTTTAGTGAATGAAAGGATATGAGGTGTGGGTGATTGGAAAGATATGTCACAAAAGCATTACTCACGTTTTACACTTAATGTAATACTGGCAGTTTGATGTTGTCCTTTATACTCTGTTTGGCAAGTAATAACTTTTCCTTGGTCACTAGCCTTTACCGTAAACTTCAATATGGATTTGACCATATCTTTTTCAACTTTAACAAAACGAATGTCGCCAAACTGTCCAACATTCCATGTCATGTAAGGCTGGCTTCCTGGGCAAATGTACATAACAGAGCAAGTGATCTCTTTTTCCACACCCTCAAGAAACTCTGAGTTTGCACCAGAAGTAATTTGAGGTTTGTATATGGCACCTGTGATATGTAATAACAGCATTACTCACTAATAAAACCATAACACACATGAACCATGACGCACATCTAAATGTGTAGCTAATGTCTCAGGACACTGAAAACACACAAACCAGAAAAGGTTTCACACTGATGTTCACCAACAGGAACAACACAATGCTTTTGTTTGAACGGTTCAGAAATGTAAAACGTAGATCTATCACTTACACGACGCTTCATGTGCTTTGGTGGCTGATGCAGAGAGACCACCAGGATGCCTGACACGACATTCAACTGTCTGTTTTTCAGACTGAACAACTCCTTCACGTATTAATGTGGTTGTCCATTTGCCACCTTCAAGGTAAATGGTCTCCATGCGGTCATTTGTTCCAGTTTTGGTTTGCACCCCACTCAGGCGCAGAGTGGGAAGCTCGTCAGGGCAGCTATGGTATGTGATACAGTGAACATTGATGGTGTCTCCAATTTTGCCACCTCCAAAAATGTGAATGTTGGGCTTCTGCGGTAATGCTGCAACAGGGAAAATGATCCAATAGCAGTGCCAGGAAAAATCATGCAGAAATATTCCCACAGATTGGAGTCATGTTTCTTTTAATATTAAATACTGTTAACAAGCAGAGGTAAACAACATAGAGAGCCGAGAGGATGCAACACTTACTTTCAACCTCAATTGTAGAAGTAACATCAAAGAACCTGTAGGTACTTTTCCCAACATTTTCTGGGTCTATCCAAGGATATAGTCTCCTTCCATGGTGGGTCATGCTGAGGCCCTTAATCAACAGACTGCAGTCCTTTCTGCAGTCCTTCCAAATACATCCCTTTCTTTTGTATAAACTCGTTCTTCTTTTGAACTGATCTATCACTGATCCAGTATACCAATCATCACACACTACAGGATATCCGGTGCTATGATATTCATACCACACAACTCGATCAGGCCTTTTAGGTGGATATGAAGAGTAATCGAATGAGCATGGAATCACTAGGCAGGAACCTACCAAGCCACGGATACTCCGTGGCATTTTGACTATCCATGTCCAGGTACCATTAAACAGGATGCCTGTGTGACAAAAAATAAAAGTTCCTATGAAAACAATTTATATCACTATTTACCACTTTATAAACATCTCAACATGTCTTAATGATATCTAGGTTAAAACTAGGATTTGACTTAATACAGCTGTAGATTCTTGTGGATTTGAAATATGTTTTTGTCATTGTTAAATGAAGTAAGCTGCTCTGTCAAGTATGAACCCATGCTACAGATCCTCAGTTTTGGAAAACATTTAGTTTTAATTAAATATAACTCATGATTATATTTACATAGGTTACTGTATCTGATACCTTATAGAAAAATCTTGTGAATAAGAGTCATTTCTTTTGCTCTGCACGAACAGTAAGAAAGGGGGGGGGGGGGGATCACTGTACCATGAAAGATGATGTAGAGAATCAGAAGCTTCGTCATCTTCTCAGGCCAAATGAGAGCAGCATAGATATGTCAATTTAATAAGATGCTGGTCATGTTAAGGAAAAAGTAAATATGAATTTAGGAAAATGACAATTGCAAGGAATACAGTACCAGTCAAAGGTTTGGACATATATACGTATTGCTTATTTTTAGTATTTTCTACAATAAGAAAAACAAAACAAACATATCAAGCCAATAAAGTAACACATATGTGATTATGCTAATGATAGTCAATATTTGTTAGATATTTTTAGATCCTTCAAAGTAGCCGCCCTTTACTGTCCTCTTTAGCTCCACACTAGTGCTGTTCTCCAGCTGCATGAGGCAGCCAGCTATGACGCTTTTCCATCAGTCTTGAAGAAATTCTCATAGGTGCAGAGCACTTGAAGGGGGAGGGACTAAGATTCAGAAAACTTTCTGAACAGGCATCTACAATTAATTGTTTGTGCATGTTGTGTGTTTGGAAAATCAGCTTATATATAGGTTAAAATCTTTACCAATTTATATTTGTCTTAGAAACTAATTGAAGTATAATCAGATTAAAATGTTACTCTTGTTACTATTAAAAATACATTGTCATGTCCAAACTTTTGACTGGTACTGTATATCAGAGTTATAATATCTACAGTTTGCTTTATCCTACTTCTAGCAATATAATCAATAGCAAATCTTAATGAGTAGGTAAAGAATAAGTCCAACTACAAAATAGAAGCCGGATGTCATGGTAGTGTAAACACATCTAATTTTCCAAGCTACAGTCATGTGAAAAAATTTGGACACCCCATGAAAACCTTTTGTCTTTTTAACATAAACATGTGGACATTAGATCATAACACTACTGAGGGATGGAAGCAACGTAACTAAAGAAATGTAACATTTTGTAAAAACTATGTAATTGTGTGAGGAAGGTTGGCACAAACCCTGGTTTATTACTGCTTAGAATGAATAGAATCAGGCGCACCACATCAGCTGCCATTGATTAGACCATGGTTGGAGAGGGTTGATTAGACCATGGTTGGAGAGGGTTGATTAGACCATGGTTGGAGAGGGTTGATTAGACCATGGTTGGAGAGGATTTGGGAGGAGACCATCTTATTTAAGCCTCAGACATTAGTTCGGTTTGCTCGTGATTGTTGGCATGATATCACCATGGTGTGATCCAAAGAGCTCTCTGATGTCTTCAAAAAATTGTAGATGCATACATGTCTGGTGATGGATTTAAAAAGATCTCAAAACAGCCATTCCACTGTCCAAAAAAAAAAATTACAACTGGAGAACATTTAAAACAACTGCCAACATGGCCAGGTCAGACTGTCCTAGTAAGTTCAACCCAAGAGCAGACAGTAAAAATGCATAAATAAGTTTCAAATAATCCTAAAATGTCATCATGGGGCCTACAGGTAGCTCTTGCCACAGTTAGTCAAAGTGCATGTATTTATCAGAAAGATACTGCACAAATTTGATTTCTATGGGAGGTGT
Organism: Tenebrosternarchus preto; assembly: GCA_025802075.1. NCBI lineage: Eukaryota > Metazoa > Chordata > Actinopteri > Gymnotiformes > Apteronotidae > Tenebrosternarchus > Tenebrosternarchus preto. Next base: position 3,960,194 of record JAOYMR010000012.1, on the reverse strand, counting down.
GCAAGGAGGAAACACTGTCCACAAAAACAGACTAAAGTTTGTCAGAGAACACCCTGAGAAAAGTGAGACCATCTGTCCAGAAACTGAAGCAGGGGTGAACCATGCAACCATGTCAAGAACCCAAAACATTCCAGTGTGGCACTGTGGTTCTAGTATAATTTTATTATGGGATGTACCAAGTTAATTCAGTCACACATCATAAAACACTATAGCCAACTACATCACCTTGGGAAGTACACCCAGAGAATTTAATTTAAAAGGTACACAGGTACTTCAAGGCAGACAGAATGCACCAAAAATAAATGTATTTAACCAAATCGTGTTAAAAATACAGAGAGATCAGGACTCCAACAGCTTCAAAAGAAAATGTTTAATAAAATATAGCAAGACAATCGTTAAAAAAAAAAAACAATCCACTTAATATAATAAGAAATTCTAAAAGGGAATAGTTCCACGCCCCGCATGTAAAGCGATATAAAAAAGTTCGTAACAGCTAATTTAAACATACAAAGAGAAAAAACCTGTAAGGCGGAGGCTCAACAAGAGGGCAAGCTACCTAATCAAGAAAAAACCACTCACACCACAAATCACACGGGCCAACCAAACGAAAAACTAATCACAATTACCACAAGAGCATACCAAATACAAGCCTGCCCTCATGAAGCACTCCGCGCCTACATTACATTTAAATAAAATACAAAGATCAACAATATAACAATATCACGGCTACTTTAAAACATTATTGTAGCACGCTACTCGAAAATAAACAAAAGAAACACTGGCACGACCAATTTCGGGGCCGTACTAAAACTCCCCCATCATCCTGTTGTTTTCACTGCTGTCCCAGGAGTGACTCAAACAGGTTTGACCCCATTAGTCAATCAATACCATGGTCTAAAGAAGTTGGACCCCAACGCAGTGGCTGAATTATTAACAGATACACTTGCCAAATTCCCAGCTCCACGGGGAAGATGATTGGGATTAGGATGGTGGCCAGTAGTTGTACTAGTAGTCCTACGTACCACTGAATATCCTACCCCAGGTAAATCACTTGCAGGTCCCATAACTAAACCTGCCTCAGGTCATGGCACAAGGTCCTTCAGAAGCAGGTACTACTGGGGTACACACGATTGGAACAGATGCTTCAGATTGCGGTCCCTGAAATCCCTGAGGGTCTGGCCTCAGAACATACAAATCCCCTTCAACTGATGACTACTTTACAGTCTCAGAGAGACACTCCTCAGGCCCATCAAGGGTCAAGGCCCCTGAACCTGAGCTTTCAGCATGAAACAATGTACATGCCTCACCTCACTTAAGTTATCCACAGGTGCTATTGTATACACTGAACCAACCCCCTTTGGAGCCCTCAGTACCTTATAGACCACTGAGCTCCACAAATCTTGTATCCAACCTTCCCCAATGGCACAGCCTTCAACACTTCATTTTCTGACAGCATGTACTATTATTCATATTTTAAAATTGCCAGTTAAGACTGGATTATTTTTTGTAAAGAATGATGCCTTGTGGTCCATATTTTGTTTCTTGTTAATAAATTTTTAAGATTGAATAAAATATTGAAATATGAATTAGAATATTTTTATATTTATTTTGGGTAAGATGTTAATCAAGTAATTAAGAAATAACCTTTATAATAACCAATAAATTAGTCATTTGATTAACTAACTAACCAGAAAAGTAATCATTAGAGTAATCAATAACAAAATAATCACCAGGTATAATTTTACTGAATATTGCTATTATTTACATTAATTACTTATTATGCTTAGTGTTCTAATTTTTATTTTTAATAGAGTACCAAATCTCATACACTGACCCAAAATCTTCAAAACTTTCTCTGAAATGGAAATTTTCTTAACAACAAGCAAAACTGCATAGAATAGTCGGTCGGTGCACATTTTACATTGGTTTGTAATTTCTTACCTTATCCTGCACCAACAACTCAAATAACATCCGTTCTCATAAAAATCAAGAAGTGCTACTTAAATGAACAAAATGTGAACATACTGAAGACTCGACTGTGTGATTTGTATCATGAGTCAGAAAGAGGAAGTAAAACCTCACCCTCTGGTGAGAAACTGTAGGCGATGCAAGAGTGTTTTTTAGAAAACAGATGTCAAATACCTAAAATATGGTCCTGCTTCCCCTTAGTGTTTCACTCCGAAGCATCTAAGAGTTTTGTATTCATCCTAATCACTCCAAAGTACCTCTTCTTGAAACATCGCCATGGTGCAGTGCTGTTACTTAGGGGTATTCCTACCTTCTGCAAAGGTCACCTCTAGAGGAGTAACTCTGTGTCTTCATGTTCAAAGGGTTGACATGGCCTCCCAATTCCCCAAGAATAATGTTTGCATGTACTACTATTTTACAGATTTTCCACATTGCAGTCAGCCTCACTCCAGTACTGACCTAGAGGTACGTTAGTCTTATGTTTTAATGTATGCGTATGCAAGCAGTTTGGTGATGACCTCATTACTCCTTACTTGTCTGCACTGACATCTTTTCTGTACTGTACCTGAAATCTGAATGGTTGCAGTAACAGATAACATCAGGTTATTTGGGTATCTCTGTCCTTCATTTTTACCATCCATTGCAGGGCTCTTAAGACCCACTTAACTGCTAGTGCCTCCGTCTTCACTGTCTAATACCTCATTTCCCTGGGGATCAACTTCCTACAGGACAGGCTGTAGATCCTGTCCTCCTCCTAACAGAACCAATCCTAACCACTCCCACACCTAAGCTCTGTCTTTATCTCACTGTTTAGTTCAGAGACTGGAACTCTACAGTACATCTATTTAATGGGCTCTGTCTTTATCAGCTGAATGTTGTGTTGAATGTTGTTGGTTCTTTGAAAAGTTTTGATCAGATTACACTAGTTAATCCTTCTTACTGCTTGAGAAATAGATATGCATATGCTAATGATGATGTGTTTTTTTTCTTTCCACTGAAAAGTTCAGTGCTTTCTGTTCCTCTTCTTGCTCTATAGTGCAGATCCACATTTTTCTTGCGGTTTAGTACATTTCTAATTGTGACTTTCATTAGCGGCCAACAAGTCTGTCTGGCGTGTATATATATATATATATACCGGTATAT
>JAOYMR010000012.1:3905412-3933530 GCA_025802075.1 Tenebrosternarchus preto | reverse complement strand
TATTTGTAAAGCGGCTTTGTGACAACATGTGTTGTAAAAAGCGCTATATAAATAAAATTGACTTGACTTGACTTGATTTCCCATGTGCTTATTTGTCTTTTCTTTGTTCCTGATCACTTGGGTAATTGTTACAGATTTAGTACTTTTTTCCCTTGTTTATTGTAAAAATACAAGAGTGGCTACTCAACAATTATTTCATTGTTTGATTCGTCATTGCTGCTCAACTTATTGGCTCCTAACAAATTTGGTGTCTTCCAATTCTGGCTGTAGTCTTATCAGTCTGATCCATTATTATACTATGAATCGTTTTTATATTACTAAAATTGGTTACACATTCATGCATCAAGGCCTCCAAGTCCTTGGGCATTTTTGAACTATCAGCATCAATATTCTTTCTGTTTTCCATTTATGGAGAAATGGAAATCAGCTAATGCTGGTTGAGACATTCAACTTGGCTGAAGACAGAACGCAGGTTAGTGGGTTGCAATACTGTAGACCGCGAAGAAAAGGGCATAATACAAGTAATCTGAAAATTTCTCAGTTGTCTAGTAGCAAAAACATGGTGTTTCTTACAAGACTATCGATGATATCCCGAACCCTAGGGATTGGCTGTCTATCAGGGTGAGTTTTCTGGTTTAAATCTCAGTAGTCTATGCAAAGGCACAAGCAAAAAGGGTTCGTCTTTACACATACCACTGGAGAGTCATGCGCAGGGCTTGATTTCTTTATTCAGCCTTGTGCAATCAAGTCCAGTAAACAATCCTTCATTTCATCAATTTCCTCTTCAGCGTTTGCTGCCGGTTTGAAGGCAAGTTCTGTCCACCCTACGTAAGGTTAGGTGCCATTTGCTGCTTCAGTATGTAAAGGATCGACAGGAGCAACTATTTCAGTGATGTCCTTTACTTTTGTCAGATAAATACTTAGTTTTCTAGGCTTCGTCAATTGCACATATCCGTGAGCACAGTTGCACAGTATCCCTTTATACTTCAGTCCTTTTGTCCTGCAGGTAGCAACTGATGATACACTTCTTCTCAACTATTTCAGTGACATTTTTTCTTCCAAGACATTTCTCTTCTTTTTGTGGCTTATCTTACAAGAGTGAACAACCTGTCTGCAGTTGCAGTATTCAGGTGATTTACACTTCTCTCTGTTCAGATCTTGAATGATGAGCAATACCAGTGAACTGAGCAATACCAATAACAATATCTTGAACAATGTAGTGAGCATTTGCAGGCAGAACATGGTTTCAATTTGTATTTTTCTTCTTTTCTAAAGTTCAGACAGATCTGAGACTTCCCAATAGCGGCGGTCACTCCCTGGTCCCCAGGGGCAACCACACCTCATTTAACGGCCTTAAACAGGATGCATCCGACATTCTCACCCTCCTACACCCTTCCACAAAATGTTCACTAGCAGGGTTGGCAGTATACTTCCCTATTTTGTTGACACACAAAACATCTGGGTCGGAGGTTGGATATCGCTATGGTGCAAACACTTGCTGGAACTGAGTCGTCTCCCTCATTACCTGGGCCACATGGCGACCAGTATTCATACATTGGTCAAACAGGCTAATGGAAAGAAGCCTCCCGGCAGCTCAGCGCTGTGGCTGCTCATGCAGAGGGAGTTGGCCTGCTCCAGCATCTTGGCCCACACCTGCAGGTGCATGCAACACTGGTGACATGACAGGTTATGAGACACCTCTGCTTTCAGGTCTTTCAGTGAGAGAAAGTTTGATTTCTCAATTTCTTTCAGCTCTTGTAACACATCAGGAGAGGCAGAGACCGTAGGTGTGGGTTCAGGATCTTTTGTCCTAGTACTAGACCCACTGGATTGAATGACTCTCCAGCCTCTCTTTTTCAAGAGCACAGGCAACATTGAGTTTCTCCAGAAGCAGCTCATCGGAGGTGGTTGTCTGCGTGAGGTAAGGCTGCACATCACTTTTAATGTTATCATTTTGCAGTCTGGTAAGAACGGTGTGCACAAAGGGGCTCTGTACCAGAGTACGGTCAGATTTCAAACCGGACTCAGCTTCCTGGGACGCAAACAAGGTTTTCTGTCCATAATCCATAGCTCTATTTACGAAATTCTGTGGGGTCTCTTTGCTACTTTGAACTTCAGTTGTTAGCTGTTTATACAGTTCTGTGAGATCTCCGAGTGTCTCCTGTTGCTGTCAACTGAGCTGCCCCCTGGTGGACACTTTGCTCACCTCAGGATTCAGGCTCTTTTTGAAACAAGACCTTACCTCCACTTCTCTATTGTCGCAGTGCCTTCAAATGTAGATGCCCTAAACGTGAAGAGTATGTAAGCAGGTTTTCCAACATAGCCTCTCCTCCACATTTAATGAGGAGAAAGCGGCTTGTTGGTTTCCTCTTCACAGCCCTCTACTCTCCCTACCAGTTGAGGTACTTTTGCACACAATCGCCATTTAGAACCAGATACAGTTATATTGTCACAGCTCCAGTCTCAAAAACATTAAACAAACAAAAATGGAAAACATGTATTTTGACCCCCTCAAATGAGGAAAGTGCCTTGCAAAAAGAATGACAGAGAGGTTAATTTACATGTGCTTGAGCATCAGTTCCTTTTTTTTTTTTTAACTGGTCTATCTCTGTTACCATTTTTGCACCACAGCACAGTTTACTCTCAAGTCTGTGTCCAAGGACTATAGAAAGCAGGATGTAGTCATAGTTCTTTATTCAAATGAGCATTTTTTCTTTTGAAGGGACTCGAGACAGATAAGATTAAATTAAAATTTCTTTTATTTCCTCATCGCCCACTGTTCTTGCACCATTTTATGCAGAAAAGTGTGAACAAAAGTGTTTTTTTTTTGCAACACCTCTGAAAGGTGGATGCAAAGTTGGTCAGAGTCAAAAAGGGGAAATGACCAAGTAAAACTGACCCAAGAGTGTTTGGTTGTTGGCTGTAAGGTTATTCAGTAGCTACAGTGAATTATTAAGCAACAGTAGCTCGTAAATTAATATAAAATATGTAGTTACAAGAATGCAAAATGAGAAGCTTGGCAACGTGTAAGAAGGTGAACAGTAGTGCTGTAGTTGAGACCATTGGAGTCTGATTCAAGAACAAGTGAAGTTCATTTAAAATGTATTATGCTAATAAGTAATGGTGTTTTATATATATTATATATCAACATATTATATATCAACATATGGTCAATCAAATCTGCATCAAATAACATGATTCATACACATTTTTATTAGTACATAAAAAAAAACTGCTATTAACAGTCTCCTGCAGCAAGCAACACCCGAGCAAGCTATCATGGAAAAGATGTGTCCTGATATGTAACAATTAAAATTTAACTTAATAAATGTAATAATTTTACATAGGTTTAAGTTGTATGATAAAAGATATAGTAGTTACGGTGGCCGAGAAGGGCAAAACATTTTTACATTAAAGAAAACAAATTTACAAAGGTACAAAAAACAAATTTACAAAAGTAAGTAAGTAGTAGATAAACATAACAAATATACCAAACAAGTACACAAATCACAAACACTCCAGATGCAACAACATCATTAAATTGTGCAGTAATAAAGAATTATCATGTTATTATTGTAGTTGTTTTAAAGAACTGTCATCTATGTTAAGGACACATATGCCAGCAAGAAAAAATACAAGCAAATGAAACAATTAGCATCTGAGAAGACAGATTAAAATTAATGTATAGATTTATGCTTGTTCAGAATATAACAGATTTGCATGTGGTAGAATGATAGTCTATGTATCTTAACCATTGAAATTCTTGCGGTTTTGCTCATCATACAATACAGCAACATTACAGTAGAGACTGTCCATTTGATCACAATCCACAGTGCTCTCCTCTTGACACTCCTGTGAAGCAAAACACGCCAGATCCAACAGTGAATCCCTCTGCGGATTTGCTTTTGTATTTCAGTTTAATTGTCATGGTGATATGTGCGTGTGGGAACGAGACATATTTCAGTTGTGATTATTCATATGTGAACTTACAATGTGTAATAAATACATTGTAATTGTTTCAAGGCCTGTCTTTGGCTTGTGTGGTTTTATCACATTACTTATAATGGGGAATTAAATGCATTACCTGTACATTTGTATAAATGGGCTCCTCCTGGGATGTATGTGGTGATTCCTGTTCTTTGTCATCCTTCTCTATCACCTCTTCCCTGTGTGAAAACGTCTATGATTATTTTGCAGTCAGGTTAGTTTGTCCTGTATATGGATTATAATTCATATTACAGCAATAATATGGAAAAAAAAATTTATTTGAATTGTGCTATGAGAGATCAAGACAGGTTACAGTTGAGATCACACATGACAAACAGCAGGTTTTGTTATTCAAGATTAAAAACAATGGTGCCAAAGCAGATACAGTGTTGCACCAAGTCTGCAGTTATGTCTCTTGTTAGATTCTGACACTACGTGTTCTATATTCAGATTTGGAAAATATTTAAAATGACAAAAATAGAGTCTCACCCATCATCTTGCATTTTAAAATTTTCGTAGTAATTTGTGCTGTGATTGATGTTCCCTCTGCTGGAAGATAATCGTTCATAAAATGTTTATCTGTTTTCCATACAAGAATTATTAATATTAAAATTATAATTTTGTATATAAATAGTATAGATTATATATAAAAACATCTAATTCAGCCAAAGTACTATATGACTTTCTTTCAAAAAACAGGTATTCTTAAAAGTACACAGAACAGCACATAGCAAATCATTCTAAGCTCTACACACTTAAACAAGACCTACCTTCTTCTGTGTCTGCGGAGAAATGCAAACATGACAACAATCCCAGCCACTGTAAGGGTCAGCATCACAGGAATGAAAATGCCAGTGTAAGTGGTAACCAGAGATGGAGATGCTGAAGTCCCTGTTCAGCAGATACAAATGAACAGTTCCATAACAAGTGTGTAATTGATCAGCTTTAATTGCAGTCTAGGCATTAATTGTGCCCAGATATCCATGGACAAAGAGTTAGCTTCCATCATGATCTTAAGTGATATGACTACTCTCCGACATACACTGGACAGTGTGGCATCACCAAGTTCTAGGGATGTGAAGGGCTCCTCCATAATGAACCAACACTAAAGTGATTAAGGCCAGAGGTGATTAAGTCTGGATATCGAATGCAGTTTGAAAAACACTGGGGTTTGTATTCGAGTTGAAAACCACCCTACCTAATGATATTACATGCCGAGTGCATTGAACATAAGTTTAAATAGAACTTAATTCTTTGGAAAACCAAATAAGCAAATATATTCATTCTCTGATTTTTAAACAATTATTAAGAAATTGTCCTACCGAACTTCAAGAACAGTTTCAGGAATCTAGTACTTTAAAAAATATATTTCTTTATACTTACACTGAGAAACTGAATACATGGTTGTTGTATTCAGTTCAAATTCTGTAATACAGGAAGAGTGTTGGTACATTAGAAATTATTCAATTATATTTCAATATTATGAACAGATCTAAAGTTTGTTATTAATGTAATGTATTCTAAATGTATTTTTATTATTAAAAACAGGGTTAGCTATGGGTGTTACAAAGTGAGCATTTTAAATGTTTTTGCTGTTGTGCCAGTTATAATTACTTGAAGTTTACACAGTAACCCAAAAACTGGATGCATAATTTTTGGTGGTGGAGTGGAAGATAAAGCAGGTAAATCAAGCAGCGTACAGTAAGCGAATGACACTAACCCAGAGAAGGCATTGTCATCTCACTGACATCATGGATGTGATCTGTGACTGAATTCAAAACACAAAATCTCATCAGCAATTTGTATAAAACTTTTTTTTTCACATTTCTGGATTATTACAAAGTTTTTATAATGTAATAATATTTTAATTAGGTGTAAATGCATGCGGATGTTTACAAACGTTTCAGTGGTCAAAGGTTTGTACACATTTACATGAAACCAGGTTTTGCTTATTAGTGTCTTTTTAGATGAAAGTAAATTTAAATAAAAACCAGTTGTAAAAAAAAGTTTTAAAATCATTATTATATATATGTTCTCATTGTTTTTAAATGTTAATGTTAAAAGACATTGCTTATGAAGAGTACAGTAACTCAGAAAATGTATTATTTATGAACATCAAATATGTTAAATTAACCAAAGTACCAATCAAGAATGTCAACAAAGACAGAGCCCTTTGTAGGCCTCTGTAACCAAGACCAGGACCATCAAAAATGGAAAAAAGTGAGAACCTGTTTTACGGTGTGAAAATTAATGTGAAAATGTGAAAATTGCTAGGTCTGACTCCCAAGTATAACACTACATGTATTAATCTAACAAAATTTGACACTGGACATGGACACTTACCTTTAATGCTTACCAGATTATTCACAAAGCTGTAATTATTATATGCGGACTCCACTCTTAAATAATACTGTCCCACATCATTTTCATGGATATTGTTAATTAATAGAGAACAGTTTTTTTCTCTGATATTCCCAATCTGTTCGGTTCTTCCCCGGAACTGCTCAATCACCGACAACTTATTAGAATGCAAAATAAATTTCATGGCTTTCTCATTTGTTCCTTGTTCATACTTCTTCCAGAATGCTTGAATGCTGCCTTTGCTTTGCTCAGGATAATGCACTATGCAGTTTATTGTGATGTTTTGGGACTTTGTAGCATAAATCCTGTTTTTTTGCAATTTGACTTCCCAAACATCTTCAAAAAAAAGAAGTTAATTAACAAATGATATTACAGAACAGAGTTTGCAATAAAAAAATAAAAAAAAAACTATTAATGTGTTGAATATTCATGCTGTATTAAAAATAAAAGCTCATGAGAAGGTTATTAAAATACCTTACCTTTGGAGATAGTGACATCTATTGACAGATAACATATAAAAATTATTCTTATCCACTGTAAATGTGCCATCTATGGACAGATAAAAGCACAAGTGAGCTACATAGAACTTTTAAAATATTCCATAAACCTATTATTGCTCAAGTAACATTAAATATGAGTAGTACTAATGACTGTAAATCTAATACTATCAACTAATAGGGTATTTATTAATTTGACTTTGAAGTTGAATTGTAAGAATAAACCATTAGGAGGAAAAAAACTCCATACCATTCTGTCTTGGCCTACATCACTGAACTGGTATCTTGGTGAACACAGGAAGAATTTTTAGCTTTTAAGTGCGGTTGACTTCCTGTTATTTCAAAACCAACATGACTTAAGAAACATTTTTTTGTTGCGTGTTTTTTTAAGAGTAAAAACCTCTATATCTTCCTCTACTGTTTCCTACTGCACAGCACATGTAGATAATAACCCTGCACATTCTAGATGTGCCAACACAAAATGTGGACATCAATTATTGTATAAAAGTGCCCCAATTTATGCCTCTTATTACCATGTGGCGCTGGAAACAATGTAACAGAAAAGGAAACTTGAAAAAGGAAGTGCTGGCTTTAAGAGAGGTGTGAAAGCCCCCCTCGGAGACAGCATTATGAAAGATACACAGTCTGTATTTGAGTCTTTGAGGTTATTTGAATTGGATATGCATACTAACCATATCAGGATACTATCAACAGAAGTGGCTGTCTAAAGGGATAATTGTTTCACTTACAGAGAGATGATATCATACAGATTCTTTATTGCTGTAATCCATATTTCAGGTAATACACACATCTATTGATCAAAAATACATCACTATGGTAACTCTTTTATTACTGGTCCATAAAATACATCTTGAGACAGAGAATATTCTGAATATCTGATATCTCTTATGTGTCTTGATATCACTCATATGTCAGATATGTCCAGGTTCATTATGACGTACTATGATATGGGCTTTTTTTTATGACAATATCAGTTGAAGATCTAACCGGAAGTTCTAACCACCAAAATTTGACTGTTAATTATCAGTAACCTGTATGTTAAAAAAAAAACTTTGATTTTGCGAATATAAGACCATGCAACGAGGAGCGGGGAATTACAAATATCAGAGAGGTATAAATGTGTGTAAACCCACGACGTGTTTGTTAAATTCTTAAATTCTTCGTCCTTTATGCAAAGTGGCATGGGTCTACTGCCATGTTCACGTTAAACAGCACCCCAAAACGGCATATCACACGGCGCGACAAAATGTCACCATGTGGTGCGAATCGCGTGCAGACGGAGGTGAGAAGATTGCTACGTGTGTCGTGCACTGGTACATGCAGACTGCTGTCCGAAGACTCGAGGTTAGCCGCCTCCTGCAGTTCAGAGGACGCTTTGGTGAACACCATGACAGTGGCCAGGGGAACACTCGGCTCGAGCTTTCCGTGCTGGAGCCAAACGACACCGGCATGTACTACTGCAGTTTTTTCTGCAGGATTAATGGGAGGACTTTAAAACATACTGGCACTGGTACAAATCTCACTGTCTATGTAGAGGCTACGACGTGCAGTGTTGTCCCGATTACTGCATCACTAGTGACTGGTAAGTAACAAGGTTCTATAAATTGGACGTTGTGTGGTTGTGATAATAAGTCATGATAACTTTAATCTTTTTTTTTTAGTTGTGTTGTTAATGATCTACTATTTTTTTTAACAGATGCAGGTAAAGAAAAAAACAAAGATGACACTCCCACCACACTGCTCTTTTTTGTTCCAGTGTCATTAAAGCTAGTAGTAACTCTGCTTATATGCGCTTACACATTGGCTTCATATAACGTTCATTAGTGGCCCCATTTAGTCTATGGTGACTTTTTTATAGTCTAAGGTACCATACGGTCATTTCTGTCTTCTTTTTCACAATAATATATTCTGTTTCCCACGTTTCCTTTGTTACCGAAACAGAAAATCATAATTTACTTGTGCTTGGGACTTGTGGTTTTCTCTGATAATCACGCCTCTATCTATCTCTATCTAAATGAATGCTGTTTTTGGACGCCATAATAATGAGTACCCTAAATAACCAAAATTGTTGCTTTAAATTTGCATATGAACAGCGTACGGAACGAACTAATTTACTATGAATACATGAATGATGAAGCAAAGTAATGCTAAACAAGTCACATATACTGTATAACGGGTGAAAGTTCTCACCACAAGAGGGCGATAAAATAGTTCTACTAGCATTTTTCCTGCTTTGAACCCAGATGAATCCTTATTACACCTCTTTCTCACTTGTCCTGTTTCAAATCAATTTTGGAATGACATTAAAAACTTGCTGTCTTTAAAAATAGCCAACATTTCGGATTTTGACATTAACCGTGTCTTATATTAGTTATCTTGACAACAAAACATCTGATATATTGAATAACGTTTTCATGCTCGTTAAATATAATGTACATTGTTGTAAGTGGAGACACTGACCCATGTTTTGATCACTTTTTGAATGAATTTGAATTTGCTACTCCTTACTGAGACATCATAAATCTAAATGTGCCAAAAACAACCTCAAATGTTTCCAAATTCAGTTTTTATTACTTTCTCCATTTTCTTTAGTTGCCATACACTGCTGTATGTATATTATTTAACAATCCCATGTTCTTTTTGTGTTTTTATTTTCCTTCATTGCACTGTTCATTACACCTATGTGAGGTTTGTACTCGCAATGTTTAATAAAATAAAAAATAAAAAAAACCCAGATGAAATTTAGCAAATAGCCGTTTGTAATCATATGACAGGAGAGGGGTTGTACCAACAGCCAAATTTACCAATGGAAACGTATCAGTTTGCACGCTCGATGAAGGAATGAGCCATCCTGAAGTTAGCAGCTTTGTTTTTGTGCCGATGCTTATTTGCGAATTGCAATGAAATTTAGTATAATATGCCAATTATTTGATACAGTGTGATGGTCCTTCGGTTACTTGACATTCAGTCAGACGAAATATGGAGCGTACCGGTAAAACCGGGATAATCTCAACTAGTGATTCGTATAAACTGGAACGGAAAGGTAATGTTTGCGCGGAAGATGATTGGACTATACGGAACGCAAAGAGAAAGAACGGAAATTTCTTTTCGGAGAATTCATCACATATTGAATGCAGCCCCAACAGTCGCGATGTGAACATCTCACATGTTGCACCCGTGATTTCACCTGTTTCGTCTTCTCAGCACATCCAACTGCCAGGTGTAATGGACAACGAGGGAAGAGTGGACGAGTCAAGACTACGCATGTACATATTTAAAAACGGTAATTGTAGTTTTCGCGATCATGAAAATAAATGAATTATTAACACAAACCACACTCAGCACAGCACACTGGTGGTTGTAAGACTGTACTACACAATAGGAAAAATATTCTGGTTATAATTATATTACAGAATGAATAGCGTTAATGTAGGACTTCACTATAACCACCAAACGTGCACATGAAAAATTCTGCACTGTGAACTGAGACTGCCTACTCGAGAAGTTCTTTTTTTCAGTACGTAATATATTCCACGTGATTTCACGTAAGTGATTTGCGAGTTATTTAATGTATTCTCTAATTTTATCAGTGTATCAGCTGTTCTCATTCTAACGCTCTTGTGCAATATTTGTCAAGTGATGTACTGCCTTAGGGAAGGGGGGTGGTCTAGCCAATCAAACATCACTCAATTTGCAAAGAACTAAAACTTTAATTATATTTTAGTAATCTGCAATTTTTTATATAAAAAATAAGGCATAGAGTTCAAGTAAGCCTTGCGTGCTTAAAACTGTCTTGATTCGGTGCCAGTACTGGTCCCAGTTTGGCTGTTCTCAGTTTGGTCATTATTGTGTCACACGAGTAAATCTCAAAACACAAAGACCACATGCTGTTTAACAGTGGAGTGCAGGCCTGAAATAATTCCTGTGACGCAAAAAAAAACAGTCCGTCATTGTGTGATCTGTGTGTGATCCAACTTGGCTCTCCAAAATACTTTAACTGGTGGAATGACTCCCCTTGTAAGGCCAGCAACATATGAAACAAGACTTAAAGAAGATCCTTAAGATGAGGGACAAAGTTCATAGAAAAAAGGGGGTTATGTTTTGTTTAATTCTCTTGCAGATTGCTTTTAATAGGTAGTGCAGACAATGAAATGCTGAACTGGATCAGTGTCTTTATCTAGAATGATTCAATGAGAACGTCCTCGTTCCAAGGTTCGTTCAGTGTGAATAACAGGGTTCCAATTCTAATTCCTGTTTAAGGGCCAAAAATGCATAATTTTGCATTGGCTCTATCGATGTTTGTCTTGTTCTTATACTGTTTTTTTGGGGTGTTACTCCTGTCTTTTCATCTTACAATGATTTATTTCAAGATTACTTTCTAAACATTCTTTTTAGTATATATTTTTCCATGAGAACTCAACCTGCACCTACCATATAGTGCAAGCCCTGCTCATTCTGAGTGTTTTAGGTGGCGTGTTACCGGCGGAGCGGGGGCCAGTGTGGCGCTTCATTTTTGGGATGTATCCCTGCAGCTCCACAGCTCTGGAGCGCCCCCTTCTGCTGGAGCAGATGGCTGTCCGGTACCGTGTCATGAAGATGAAGTGGCAGCGACTCCTTCCTGGATCTGTTTGTCTCTATCTCAACGGCACTGACGGTGAGCCTCGTCCCGAAGAAGTTTCACAGTTAGCCATGATGGTTTTGTCAGGGTAGATGATGGGAAATCATGCTGGCTTTTCATCAAGTTCCAGATGCATAAGCATACCTCCTTTCTGTTTCACATTTTTGCCAGCTGAGCTGGAGGCAGCAGTGCAGTATTTTGAGCAGAGGCAGAAGAGGGAGAGAGGGAAACAACAGCACCAATCGCCAGAAGTCAAAGAAAGGATATCCTTCTTGGAGCTCCAGGCACAGGTTAAACACCCAACCAACCAAAAACTCCACAGCTCTCGACATGACATAAGTCACAGCCATCTTCAGATGCCACCAGGATTTGTCTCTGGTTCTACAGCAGTCGCTGAGCACCAGGATAAAATTTTCTCTATTAGAGCTGAGAAAAATGATGATTGGCAGTAATAAAAATATACTCGTATTGTAATTCCAGGTCATTCTGAAAAGTTTTGTCGACTGCCACTTACGGTCCAAACCTCAAGCAGCTTGTGTTAGTGTTGATGTATGGTTATTGTACCTGTATGCATTTTGTCTTCGTTCTTAACTCGTTCTTCTACTACCAGTAACACAGTTGCCAAATGAAGAGGCTTCCTTAATATCTCTTGTTATTTTTGCTTTTTAAACATCCTCAGATTCTAACAGACTCTAACAGTGCATTTTCTGTCTAGTTGAAGGACCACGTGTGATGTTGATCTCTAATAATTCCCATGGTGGAATTAAGATGTCTTGTAGTGTGTTTCTGTTCCTGTCTTACCTTTTACAGTGATTAATGTTTCAGGCATGAGGAATTTGGCTTCTGCTTATTTGTGCTGATTGTATTTGGCCCATTTCCATCCAGGTGCTATTTGGACGGGCCACCTTTGATTTGGAAGAACTTCAAGAGGCCATACGTATCATTGATAAAGATGTACCTAGGACTGGCAGAGATCTCACCTACTACATGTAAGTGTGTGTGTCGTTAATCTTTTTATTGCTTCCTGATTTTCAGTCTCCTGTGCAGTATCCTAGAGACACTAAGCCATTGTTACCAGGAACCCTTTGTTTGATTTGAATTCATTCTTTTTTTCTGCTTAAATCTTCATAAAAACTTTTTTCCCCCTAAAACCGTTAATCTGCCTTCTCCGTAGCCAGTAAAATCTAACAAAACACCCGTCTTTCAGTTAGCTCGCTAGTATTTTGCTCTAATTGGGATGGAAAGAATGAATCATACTGTGTTCTTACCATGGCTTTTGAGCTGCAAACAATTTGTGTTGACATAAAGATAATCCTCGTTGCCACTCCACATTATCAAACAACCTTGAGGCTTAGAATAGCAGTTACCAGTCTCCCATGTCTAAGAAAGTGAGTGCACACCTTACACTACAGCCAGAGTTAGATATTCACAGACTAATGATTCAACTAATGATTCTCTCCTTTAAGGTCAGCCTAAACACTTATTTGGCAACATTTATACTGCCATAAAAATCTAAAATGGACAGGTTTTCTATAACACAGTGTATATAAGAAAAAAACAAGGGCTTGAAGTGATTTAAAACATTCAGATCAAGAATAGATCTATAGATTGTTTTACCATCATTACTGGGATAATTTAGCAGTTGTCATTTAGTATTGTGTTGCATTAAGTGTGAATGCTTCTCAGGAATTCAGTCACATTTTTGTTTTTAGTAGATAAAACAGCACCATCTAAGGGTGGAGCATGGAAGTGTCATCTTCCTCTTTTTCCTTTGGTTTTGCCTCCTAATTTATGCTGTTTGCTGGTGTCTCTTAAACCAATAGTTTTGTTTTCTGATGCCATTATTTTTGGGTTAAAATTATTAAGACGACTCCAAGTACACATGGTTGTAAAATTCCAGATATAGAAAATAACTTTGCATCTCTTTGTAAAATAACAGATGTTGATGACTACTAATTACATGTAATTTAATGTAAAGGTTTTCTGGAGGGTGAGCTCTAGACATTTCAGTGGTGGCAGTTTACTTGATTGATTCTCACCAGTAATTCCCCGTTATTTCATGCGTTTTTCTGAGCCTTGTTCAGAATGGCAGAATTACTTTGTCAGTGCATGTTTAATTAAATGTAACAATTTTTGCCTGTCATTTATTCATTTTCTTTTATTGCTCTTTCTCCAATGGTGAAATTCCATAGCAGCTTTCTCGGATTTGGCTTGACTCAGTAAAGGCGATTTAAACTGTTATAGTGTGTCGGGTGATTCTCCTGCAGGAACGAGGGCCTGGGAAACCTTCTAGTGCTACGAGAGATCCTCATCACCTATGCTGCTTTTCATCCAGGTAAAGCTCCCTGTGTTTCTAGTCAGCTGGGAAGTTGTTCAACTACAATAACAGTTTAGCGCCATGGTTTACCCTGTTCTCTTTAGAAAATATAAACACACTGTTTGTGTTTAGATACTAAAACTGTATGTGTGCAAATATACATTTAGTATTACCACTTTGTTTTTGTACATTTCTCGGTTTCCCTATTGACTATTTCTCTCACCTCCTCCCTCCCTCTCTCTCTCTCTCTCTCTCTCTCTCTCTCTCTCTCTCTCTCTCTCTCTCTCTCTCTCAGAGGTTAGTTATGCCCAGGGTATGAATGATCTGTGCAGTCGTTTCCTAGAGGTTCTTGACTCAGAAGTGGACACGTTCTGGAGCTTTTCCTGTTACATGGAAAAGTTTTCGAAGGACTTCTGTGCTGAAGGCCTACATCAAAAGATTGGTGTGTGTGTTCATAAAAGATACAAATGTAACTAATCTCCAATTTCTCCAGTTAATCTCCAAATATAACTTCATTCTTTTACAGTGTTTCTTCTCGTGTAGATATGTGCATAAAGTACAAAATCTGTAAACATATTTTCTCTTCATGTAAAATGGATAAACATTGAAAAATGCAAAGGTTATACATAAAAGCCTCTTCTGTAGAGTCACTACAGAGTGTTTCAGCTTTTATTTTGGTGTTTTTCAGAACTGGAAGCAGCCCTGCTGAAAGAGTTGGATCCCCGCCTCCATTCTCATCTAGTCACTGACAGCATGGACAGACTGATGTTCTGTCACAGGTTTGTACCCCCTCACCTCTTTTCTCCAGATCTTCTGCCTACTTCTGCACTGCTTCTTCTAGAGTGAAGGGGTTCCCTCTGCAGGTGGCTCCTCCTGAGGTTCCAGCGGGAGTTCGAGCACAGCGATGCACTGCGGTTGTTTGAGATCCTCAGCTGTGATCAACCGGAGTTCATCTCCCAGCAGGTGGGCCGGGAGCGCTCGCAGGAGAGACTTGGTAAGGGCTGGTAAGGGTTGGCACGTCCTGATAACCACAGCTTCCACTTATGTTCTCCACCTTGGTGGCAAATATTAAAAAGTCTTTAACAAACAGTGTGTAAAATGTAATGTGTATTTTAGTAGAAAACTCTAGAAACCTACACTTAACTATTTCTTTACTATATTTAGAAAGTGCACAAGAATCAATCTACCTCATGTGTTTATATGTGTGGTACAGCTATTAAATTAACTAGATGGGTTTGAAAAGCAGGCAAGAATATGAATTTAAACATATTGCAAGTTATTTTACTTTCACCAAGTGTCCTTTTGATTTGCGTCTGCTTTGATACCACACAACTAAGTCTTACACACAGCATTATGCCAGCAGGTTACTATAGTGATTTATTCCAGAGTACTGTGGAATGCTTGATTCTGATTGGTCGCTGTGCAGCAACCTACATTATCCAGTGTAATTTCTTGGTATGCAGTACCATGACTCACAATAACCTTCATCATTAGGCTGTTATACTTTTTCTCCTCACGACACTGTAGAAGACATGGTGGTGACAGAGCCTTGGGCAATCACCACAGAGTTCACGTTTGACCTGTTCATCTGTGCTGCCATCCTGCTGGAGCACAGGGAAGCTCTGCTCAGCTGCGGGAACGAGGTGCAGCTCATCCAAGTCACTAACGGGTCAGTGTTGTGGACCTCTGTGGAACCAGCTCTCTTCAATCTTCCCGTTGTCGTTTTGCTTTGAATAATTACACCAACCTTAGTGTTTTTAGAGACTTAGAGAGGTGTATGATGAGCATAAAATAAAACCTAAAATATAACATATTCTACCCATTTGCTACATATAATCCAGGTAATTACTCAGGATGTTTTTAGCAAATGCTACTGGTTTGGAGCTAAAGTTAGTCTGTGTACAGTTTGAAGGGCACGTTGGACTTGAACCACAGCCTGAAGAAAGCTCAAGAACATTTCTACAACTACTGCAAGCACCAGGCCTGGGCCTGCATGGACTCGCATGCTCCGAGTCACAAGAGCAAGGACGAACACTTCTTCGACCACCTCCGCAGCATCTTCTCCTGAGCAAGAAGGTTCTGCCCTTCTGGAACATGTTCTAGATCTTCCAGGAAAAAAAAGCAAATTCAAAATGACAGATGTCAGAAATCCAGAGGTGTCTGCCCTTGTTTGAGTTTCTCAAAGTTTTGACATTCTTTTGATAAAAAGAATGTTTCGGTATCTTAAAATGATGGTCCATAAGCAAGCTGTTGGCTCACAGCCAAGGTGGTCAGCATTAAATCCCCTTTAGCATAAGAGAGATCCAAATGAGCTGCTTCTTCCCCTTTCCGTTCATTTTGTAATGTTGTTTTTATTGTTGTTTTTATTTTAACACTGGTGCCTAGTGCTCGCTGTTATCCAAAACACTACAGGTATGATTTACACACTGTAAACACGCAGCATGTGCCAGTATAAAAGGAAGCGGCAAGCCAGTGATGGTATGATTTTGCAATAATTAACTTGTTTTAGAAGTAAATATATGCCTAAATACTAATTTGCTAGTTCACCTGGACAGCAAATGTTAGGAAAGGTGTAAATGTTTGTCTTTTTGCTTCATATATTAGTATTCACTACATTTTAATTCACACAAGTTTGTCTTGTATGCTATGTCTTATCTTGTAAATGTTTTGAACAATGTTGCAAGTATTAAAATCTTCATTAAAATAAGTAGGTATCACCAGGCTTCAATAAATGGTTTTGGCAAATGTTAATTATTTGCATTATGAGTGCTAAACGATGTATTCAAGATGTAGTAATTTAGCGATGTGTAAATGTTCTTATAAAATAGTCAAAACTGTGCTGAAACACGTCTGTGCCTGAAAATCCAGTGCATGTTTCTCTGTGAATGATTAATAATGGAAGTGGACATGGCTCATGCTCTTAGTTCTGAGAAAGCATGTGTGTAAGCAGAGCAGAAAATGTCTCCTTCTAGAACAGACTCTGTGGTGGATCCCGATGAGTAACACGGGGTTCTCAAGTGTCAGTGTGTCAGAAATAGCCCTAGGCTTGGGGACCTCTGTACAAGCCTCTGAAGTTCAGCTGTAGGTTATTTAATCAAACAAAACTTTAGAAATATATACAGTGTAGTTCATTTTAGTAAATAAAGAGTAGGAGAGTTAGTTATAAATGTCTGCAGTTTGTTGGGAATGATGGGAATTGATGGAAAGTTTATAGTTGGGGACATTGGGAAGTGTGTGCGCCGAAAGGGTTTTATTTTAAGAGTACTCTGACATTTAAGCAACCTTTCCTTTGAGTGACCTCTAAGCCAAGGAGAAAGCAGCTGCCTGCTCTTCTCTAGTGAACTGGAGATGAGGTTAACATGGAATCAGCTAGTGGTGGACGTTTCCTTTCTGGTGTTTCTCCCTTCTTTATGCAGTTCAGAATTGAAATGCTTTTTATTGGTACCTGTCATTTTGCATGTGTGGTAGCCAGGGGGCGTCATTTAGATCCAGTATATGCAAAGGGTGTCTTGCTTTTTTTCTGTGAAGACCAAATACTGCAGAGTTTCAGTGTCTAGTTCTTGTGCTTATCACATTCACACATATGCTTATCTGTCCTAGTGCAGCCGATGGTGTCCACTAAGCAAAATAACACCTCCCAAAGAACACAAATTGTAAAATATTCTGTCTTGGTTCATTATTAAGAACTATTGACATACTATATTTGTGCAAAAGGTACTGCCGCTTACTGCCACTCTCTAAAGTAGAGTCTGTTCTTCAGGATTGGCAGCTGATTGTTAACTTGTGTGCACTGCACTTGTGCTCGAACATTCAGTAGGCCAGACCAAAAGCACATGAGCAGGGCAGTCTGGAACTTTCTCTGGGCGGCAGTGTCAGGTGACTGCCTGCTGGAATCTCTCTGGTCGCTGTGGGTATATACGCAGAAGAGTCCAGAGGTTCTGCCTCTGATTTCCAGCGGAGAGGGAAGGCGAGAGGCACTAGTTGAAGTCCAGCACAGCTTAATCCAGTGCCACAGTAGTGCTGTTTGTGAGCTGAAGACAACACTTGTGCCTTCCACACAGTTATCTCTCAAAAGAAACATAAGGTAAAATGTTCTCTCCGAGGCTTTGCAAGCAGCCTGCAGAAGTAGCTTGTTGTCTGATTGTCCCATTTGTATTTTATGTTCTCGCTTCATTTATTTGGGGGTTTTGTTTTGGTTCGACGTTCTTTTCTGGCTGTTGGCTTCTGCTTTGCCTGCTGGGACTGTACTGGTCTGTGGTGTTTACCAAACTACACAGACTGTGCTTGTGTGCATCACATCAAATAATAAAGGACATTAAGTGAATAGTAATGTTTAAAGCTAATCTTACAAACATTCATGTCTAGATTGAATTCGCATCATGCAGTAGAATAGTAATGACAGGGGGAGGCGGGAATTTTCACTTAAGAAAAACGTGATCATATATGGTTTGAGGTTATATAGTTAGAAAAAGGGGGGCAGTTGATATATAAGTATATAAAGAGCTAGAATAATTCATCTAGGCATTTCCTCAGCTATGTTTTTGATCCTAATATCTACTATTTTATCTATCTCTCTCTCTACTCCTCTCCCTCTTTCTCAATTTCTATGTTCCACACCCATTTTTGTTGCACAGTTTTTTATTTGCTGAACAAACAACATCCTGTAGATTATCTCGACTCTCACAGAACATTCTACAGTATGGAAATACAGGGTCAAATTCACAGAATAGCAGTTTTACTTATTTTATTTTACACACTTCTGGATCATGTTTAAAATTCCATTCACATGATTACACTGGCTAAACAGAAAGAACATTATGTTTGTCTCCAGCAATGTGGTCATGGCTCATTCAGTTGCTTTAGGGGGGGAAAGCCTGAGACGTAACCCCAGCTTCATTTCTCCTGAAATTGTAACAGTTCTTCTGATTGTCAAAGATCTTGATAGTTTTCTCCCTGAATACTGAGGAATGCTGAATGTAGTGGGTCTGGAATGGCAGTTTGTTAGGGGGTCAGGGGGTGGGATTAGAGGCTGGCAGATTCTTTAGTGAAAATGTGTGTTTGCTATTTCAAGTGTCACTGACACACACACACACACACACCCTTCCACATGCAAACGCCCACACTCGCATGTCTGGCATTCAGCCAACGAGGTGCTCGCTCTAGAGCTTTCCAGAACAGTTGATCGTCTAGGACAGTATGTGCACTTCGTATCTCATTTATGTCTGCTGGGAGAGGAGCAGAAGAACCATCACTCTCTCCCTCTCTCTGAATTTCCACTTCTTTCCACCACAGACAAAATGTCTAAAGGTCCAGCAGTAGGCATTGACCTGGGCACCACCTACTCATGCGTTGGCATCTTTCAGCATGGCAAAGTGGAAATCATTGCCAACGACCAGGGGAACAGGACCACACCCAGCTACGTAGCTTTCACAGACACGGAGAGGCTAATTGGTGATGCTGCAAAGAACCAGGTGGCCATGAACCCTAGCAATACCGTGTTCGGTAAGACAGCAGGCACCTCGGGGAGCTTGGTGTTTATGGGTCATCTGAGAGGTTTTGTTGGTAAAGAGCAGTAACATTGCAAGACACTGTGTCCTCATACAAGGATTTGCACTGGAAAGTAAACCTGCAGTCTACATATGTGGTTATAACTAGCCGCTCCTTGGTCATAGACGTTGGTTTTTGGTTTTTACCACTATGAAGTGTGACTAGAGAGAAATACAAAATGCACTGCCAAACAAAAGAGGACTATTGTCAAAGAAACAATCTGGGGGACAAACCATTTAGCCCACAGCAGTGGTTCATGGTAGTAGCATTGAAGTGGATATGAAACTGATATGAGTTTATGGATGTGTCACACCAAAGCCCAGGGTCCATCCAATAGAGGTCAGAAGTTGGTTGTTAATGTCAAGTCTGAGACTGGCTAATACAAATTGTATATGGTTATTGTGCGTGAGTTAGGTGTTTATAATAAATAAATGTTTTGTATGTATTTATAGAGACTGTATAAACAGCAGTGTAGTACACAAGGTATCAAGAGACAAAAGACATTTCAGACAGAAGTCCATCATTAGCTTATATGTATCTCATAATTATACATACATTTAGAGACAATAGCTAGGTGTACTATAACACTGTTGTTTTGTTTATTTGTTTTTTTTTTTGCCAAGATGCCAAGCGTCTGATTGGTCGGAGGTTTGACGACCCTGTGGTGCAGTCAGACATGAAGCACTGGCCTTTCAAGGTGGTGAGTGATGGAGGCAAACCAAAGGTGGAAGTGGAGTACAAGGGAGAGATAAAGACTTTTTATCCTGAGGAGGTGTCCTCCATGGTCCTCACGAAGATGAAGGAGATCTCTGAAGCTTATCTGGGCAAGGTGAGAGATGCAGCCAGGAAACTGGTAACTGATAGCTTCACTATTGTGAATCTACATTAGTGAGATCACAAGGCTTGTTTCTGGGTCTCTTAGCCTGTCCACACTGAGAATGGAATATTATTCTAAGTTACAGTATGACCCGAGATACAAAGATGATATTTCATGGGCAAGTATTTACCAGCACTGTTTGTCCATCAACAGTTTGCAACCAGTGTTTCATGATGTCTTACAGCAAATGTTCTTATGTCTTAAATGTTCTCACACATCTTATACTTTCCCCATCACTTTATATCTCTCCACCTTGAAATCCTTCTATGATATAATGCCATATGAAGACATAAACAAGTATGGTTCAATAAATGTAACACTTAAATTAGTGCGTGTGACATTTTCAATGTACGTATGTCTAGATTGGGCGTTTCTGATTCTGAAACTGATTGTCTGGTTGTTGTTGGAGACATCACCACAGATGCTTATCAGTAGGAGACATTTGTCTCTGCAAGCTTCTCTTAACATCAAAATCTTACCATTAAGATCAAATCAGGATGCAGTGCAGTTTCTGTTTGAAAATATGAATTTTAAGCACAATTTCTGATACAGAATTTTTTTAAAAATGTAAAGCTCTGGTTAACCGTTACCAAATTAGATTATTATTATTAGTAGTAGCAGTAGTAATGATCAGAGGAAGAGGATATTGAGAAGTTCTTGAAATACTGTGATGTAACAGTAATTATACACTGGATAAGATCCAATAACATTATCCTATGTGAAGCATTGGTGCTTCACATCGCTCACTTGTTTCATAATAATTTTCATAATGAGATAATCTCGCTCAGTTTATGCCTCATACTAGGGTAGATGAAAAGCCACTCTCAAAGTGCAGTAGAAACATCTGGTTTACATCTGGCTACAACAACCAGAAGCAAAAAAAATGCAGTATAAACTACAGCAGAGCTTTACACAGAGTAACATGTGGCTCAGAAGAAACATTTCAGAATGAGGAGCTAATTTCAGTTCATAGTTTCAGTTATTAGTCCAGGGTTTGAAAGCCAAGTTTGAATAAATGTATTAGTGTGCTAGAGTGTGCGGGTTTTTTTGGGTTTTTTGACTTATTATTTTCTTACCTCTTCAGTCTATATCAAATGCAGTCATCACTGTACCTGCCTACTTCAATGACTCCCAACGACAAGCTACTAAAGATGCTGGAACCATTTCTGGCCTGAACGTTCTCCGCATCATCAATGAGCCAACAGCAGCCGCTATTGCCTATGGACTGGACAAAAAGGTACTCAGATCCTTTGAAGTTCTGTTCACTTAACCCAAATGTGAAGAGAAACATGTGACGTAATGATTATTTACGAGTAAAAATCAGCACACTGACATGCATGTGGTTGTTATAAGTAGCAAAGATCTGATGTACAAGATACTTTTTTGATTATATCAAATACATGTACCAATACATCTGACTATAGCAGAATAAATTTTGGTTGAATTAGGGCAATTTTTGTATTTTTCTGTTACATATTGCAAAGCTCAGAGTGTAATTTCCTTGACGTAGGTTGGCGGTGAGCGCAATGTTCTCATCTTTGACTTGGGAGGTGGCACTTTTGATGTCTCCATTCTGACCATCGAGGATGGCATCTTTGAGGTGAAGGCCACAGCTGGCGATACCCACCTCGGCGGCGAGGATTTTGACAATCGCATGGTCAACCACTTCGTTGCCGAGTTCAAGCGTAAATTCAAGAAGGACATCACGGGAAATAAGCGCGCAGTGCGGCGCTTGCGGACAGCTTGCGAACGGGCTAAACGCACGCTCTCCTCCAGCACGCAGGCCAGCATCGAGATCGACTCGCTCTACGAGGGGGCCGACTTCTACACCTCTATTACGAGGGCACGCTTCGAGGAGCTCAATGCCGACCTGTTCCGTGGAACTCTTGAGCCTGTGGAGAAGGCCCTGCGTGATGCCAAGATGGACAAGACCCAGATCCATGATATCGTGCTTGTTGGAGGGTCCACACGCATTCCAAAGATCCAGAAATTACTGCAAGACTTTTTCAATGGTCGTGACCTCAATAAGAGCATTAACCCTGATGAAGCAGTGGCTTATGGGGCAGGTTGGTTATTTCATACAGTTTCTTCATTTGTTCCTATAATCAATTTTAGATTACCGGTATATTTAATTTTGCACATTATGCATTGTGATATTCTAACCATCCCAAACTACTTTACAGCTGTTCAAGCAGCCATTTTGTCAGGCGATAAATCAGAAAATGTCCAGGACCTCCTGTTGTTGGATGTTACACCTCTGTCTCTGGGCATTGAGACAGCTGGAGGTGTCATGACTGTGCTCATTAAAAGAAACACCACCATCCCCACCAAGCAGACCCAGACCTTCACCACTTACTCAGATAGCCAACCTGGTGTATTGATTCAGGTACATCTTCCTGAAAATATACAAATTAATTAGAGAGTATGAAGAACGCAAATATAAGAATAGATGCCACTTCTTTTCAGGCCTGTTTGATGTTAGCTTTCACGTGACTACCCCAAGGCTTTCACGTGACTACCCCAAGGCTGACCGCTTTGATTTGTCAAATGCTACAGTAAAACTTCCTTTGTCTGTCCACCAGGTTTATGAAGGGGAGAGAGCCATGACGAAGGACAACAACATTCTAGGAAAGTTTGAGCTGACTGGCATCCCCCCAGCCCCCCGAGGTGTGCCACAGATTGAGGTGACCTTTGACATTGATGCCAACGGAATTCTCAATGTGTCTGCAGTAGACAAGAGCACTGGCAAGGAGAACAAGATCACCATCACTAACGACAAAGGTACCAACACGAATGAACCTTGGAGTCGGTGAAATGTTTTTCTTTTCTGCGGCTTTCTTATCACCTCTGCCTCTTTCAGGACGGCTGTCTAAAGAGGATATTGAACGCATGGTGCAGGAAGCTGACAGATACAAGGCAGAGGATGATGCACAGAGGGAGAAGGTCACAGCCAAGAACACTCTGGAGTCCCTGGCCTTCAACATGAAGAGCACAGTTGAGGACGAGAAGCTCAAGGACAAGCTCAGTGCAGAGGACAAAAAGACAATTGTGGACAAGTGTAATGAGGTCATTACCTGGCTGGACCAGAATCAGGTAAAGGCACTAAACCCTACAACCAGCTCTACACCACTGGAGGTCTTTTTCCTGTTAAAGTTTTTTTTTTTTTTTTTTTTTAAGTAAGAGGCATGCAAGGTATAAATAGTACAAAGAAGTTTGGAGCTTCTCATGGTTTGCTAATTTTTTTTGCAATGTTCTCACTTTGGGACATAGCGGAACAGTGGTAATTAGGACCCAACAATGTATAATTGAATGTTATTGTGTATGTAACGTGTCACATTGCTAAATCCATGGCAAGTCTTTTCTTAGCATGTTTTACTTTCTGAGAATTAAGGACTTCAGAAAAATCCTTATTCCAAACGCAAAATCAGTGTTATTTTCTTTTGCTGGAGTTTCATGCTCATCACCGTTGTTCATACCGTTGCTACAGACTGCTGAGAAAGATGAATATGAGCACCAGCAGAAGGAACTGGAGAAAGTCTGCAACCCCATCATCACCAAGCTGTACCAGGGTGCCGGGGGCATGCCAGGAGGAATGCCTGGAGGGCCAGGGGGTTTCCCTGGTGGAGCAAGTGGTGGTGCCTCCTCTGGGCCCACCATTGAGGAGGTCGACTAAACCTAAACCCAGGGAGAGCAAGACTGAGAAGGTCCATGCACCAGTACCAACGTCCAAGAACCCTCTCCTTTAGCACATTTCACACCATGCCTTTCAGCAAATCTCACAGAATTTGTTAATGGGAGCTAAAGTGCCACCTGAGACCAACTTAGAGCGAGTGACCAAAACATTGGGGCACTTACTTAATGACATGTAGAATTTATATGTGCATTAGTTTGTTGGGTTTTTTTTTTTTTTGGTTGGTTGGTTTAACGTTTTTTTCCAGCCAACTCATCCATTTTGCAATATCTGGCCACACTGTGTTCACACTGCATAACTGGAAGCCTTTAGTCTACAATGACTGCTTCTTTTGTAACTACACACTTCCTCTGAGACTTCCTCTTGTGTATACTTAGCTCTGACCTCAATAGCATAACAGTTCTGTGGAAAACACTTCATGACTCCAGTCATTTTAATAAAATAAGATGGATTCTCGTCATTTGCTTGTCTTGTGATGGTTGCTTTCAATGCAGTACCAAATATGCATTTAATGAGATATTATCAAATAAACATCAGGCCATCATGCTTTAAGCAAATTAGCTGTTTCTAGGTTGCTTTATCATAAGAGGCGTGGTGTGGGAGTGGGTGTGTTTGTGTGTCTGGGTGGAGCAGGGGAATGAGAGGCGTGGTGTGGGAGTGGATGTGTTTGTGTGATGTTGCCTGATATATCATGATTTCTGTTGTGACATTCAGATGGTGGGGTCCGAATTTGGCATAAACAACATGAAAGTGTGGATCCATCCTGCCTTGTATCGGTGGTTCAGGCTTGGGGCCCCTTAATACCAAATGACCACCACAGCCTGAGAATTGCTGGTCATGTCCATCTATTTATGACAACAACGTACCCCAACAATGTACCCATGATGACTACTTCCAGCAGGTTATCGTCACAAGTCCTCCACAGTCACCAGATCTCAATACAAAAGATCACCTCTGGGATGAGAGAGTCACATCATGGATATACAGCTAACAAATCTGCAACAATTACACGATGTTATCATGTCAATATGGACAAAAGATTCAGAATATTTCCAGCAACTTGATGAATATGATACAGAGAATTACGGTGCCTTTACCGAAACCGAAAATAAAGCCTGCGTCCCTGAAACACGGCCTTGTTTGTTTCACTTAGCACAAACGTCACAAAAAGGTCACATATTTGGTTTAAGTAACAAAAAATTCAAATGTTCCTTTTTCTCCTCTACTACTTTTACAACGAAACCAATCAAGGAATTACAGTACTTACTGTACTGATACACTGCACTTACCATGAAACACAAAATATCAATATATACAAAGTAAACACACATGATCATTGCAGTGTTACACATTGTTGTAATTCAGTAATACTTAAGCGTCAGGTAATCAGTCCTCACCGACATGAATGTTCATGTGTGATATGAATGTTCTGGAGTTGTGGGATTCCTCCAGGTGTCGCACCGCACCTTGATGTTTTCCCAGCCGTATCAGATCGCATGAGAACTATAAAGCAGGGCCAGGCCCTCCCATAGCAACAAAGCGACCCACGATGCTCTGGGTAATCAGCTGTCTTGCACTGGTGGCGTCCACACTGGGTGAGTGATCTGTGGGCTCATAGCCAGCTACGGGTACACGCTACGCTACCGCGAGAAATTTGCATGCTTTTATGAAAAACACAAGTACTAAACTTCCAATTTCCAAATGCAATATTTCTGTACAAATCTACAGGATGTGGAGTGCCTGCCATAAAACCTCAGATTAGTGGCTATAACAAGATTGTGAATGGAGAGAATGCAGTGTCTGGCTCATGGCCCTGGCAGGTCTCCCTCCAGGTACCTTGCTCTATTTCGAGAAACACTACCACTGGTTTATTTGGTACTCAGTTAATTTCTCCTGACACAGAAAATTGAAAAAACATTAAACCTTTTTACATTTATTATTGGATTTTAGAATTAGTGCTTCTGTTATAATAATAATAATAATAATAATAAGAATAATAATAATAAGAAGAAGAAGAAGATACATTTATGTGGCACCTTTCATAAAAACCAAGGTTGCTTTGCAGAAGTATCAAGGAATAACATGCATGTACCATGAATTAATTAAAAATGTAAGAATTGGGATGTTATATTGAATCTGTCTGTTTATTGGTAACCAGTGACGTTGTTCAAGTTGTATGTCCATATTTATTCAAATGACAGCATTCTGAATGAGCTGTAAGGGATGAAAGGTTTGAGATGGAAAGTAAGTTATGTCTTTCTACTGAATTCCTAAATATACTGGCTTTGACAGTGGTTTTATTTATCCTCAAACCAGGACACAACTGGTTTCCATTTCTGTGGAGGATCCCTCATCAGCCAGTACTGGGTTGTCACCGCTGCCCACTGCCGTGTCACGTAAATCTCCCTTCCTCAGTACCGAAAAGCCAAACTGTATTTGACTGTGCGTTTTAGCTCAACTTAAACGTAATTCCCTTCTGTCCTACAGACCTGGACGCCACTTCGTCATCCTCGGGGAGCACGACCGTGGCTCTGGCGTTGAGCCCCTGCAGATCTTGAACATTGCAAGGGTACATCTTTGACTTTCTTGCTGCTTGTTAAGGTTTAGAACTGTTACACACTTGAGACACACAGAAAAAGTAAATCCTGCTGATAAAATGTTTAGCATCATATGTTCTACTGAATTCCATCACCCATCTGACAAAAAGGTTGACTTCTACCAATGGGGTCTCTCTTTCAGATGCCCAACACTAAAGCCAAAATACTCCAGAACACATTTACATTTAGTCTCAGATTTCCACTACTCGTTTGTTTCTCAATCCAATTAGCTAAAGTATGTATTGTCGTTTGCCTTATTCCCAGGCCATCACCCACCCTTATTACAACAGTCAGACCAACTTTAACAATGACATCACACTGCTGAGGTTGGCCACTCCAGCTCAGATGACAAATCGCGTGTCTCCTGTGTGTCTGGCCACTTACAACATCAATGTACCTGCAGGCACTCGATGTGTCACCACTGGCTGGGGCAAAACTGGAACTACATGTGAGTGTGTTCAGTCTATAAAACTGTAAAGTAGCACAGAGGTCTGACAGCTGTTGGTTTTTTTAAAGCAATTTTCAACGATACCCAAGGTTGCTGGGAAGAGACACTTATTCTCAGGAAAAAACAAAATAGCACAGGTTTCCAATATATGGCGACATTTGGTCTACACTAGGCGTTCTTATCTTGTGCTTCTCTCCCCTCATGTCTTATGTTTTGTTAGCAACCCCCCGTATTCTACAGCAGACTGCCCTGCCTATCCTGAGTCAGGCTCAATGCAGACAATACTGGGGCCAGAGCAGGATTACAGATGCTATGATCTGTGCTGGAGCATCTGGAGTGTCCTCTTGCCAGGTGTGTGGCTGGACCAGCATGAGCGTGCACACACACACACACACACACACACACACATACACACACAGAGAGAGAGAGAGAGAGAGAGAGAGAGAGAGAGAGGCTGAAAAATCTGAAAAAGGTTTGTGTGTCCTAATTCCTAGTCTGTTTGTATGACTGCTCTGCAGGGTGACTCTGGTGGCCCTCTGGTCTGTGAGAGCAGTAGTCGTGTCTGGACTCAAGTAGGCATTGTGTCCTGGGGTACAACTAACTGCAACGTCCAGACTCCTGCTGTCTATGCACGTGTGTCTTACCTGCGTGGCTGGATTGACCAGACCGTCGCTTCAAACTAGACCCTCCATCCAGCAGCAGTAATGGGGCCCGGTGGAGTTAGATCAAGAGCTGATGTTATATTATTTGCATTTTCCAGCTGTTTAAATGTTGTAAATGTATTCTGAATAAATGTCTAAGAGGCAGAATAAATATAACACTCACCTGGTGGTGCAGGTAACACAAGAGGGTAGCACCTCCAAGATCATGGGTTCTATTTCTAACACCTCCGTGATCATGGGTTTTATTTCTAGTCAGTATGCTGTCATATTGATATGTATATATAGGTTTTGCTCTGGGTAGGAACATCTGCTAATTGAGAAAATTAATAATAATAGAACATCACAATATGAGAAAATGATTTATGAGACTTTTAATGAGCTTTTAAGATCTACAGACCCTGGCTGTGGTGTATATTCTTGTCACGTCTCACCAGACTCCCAGCTCCCAAGCCACGCCCACCAATCGGGAACTGCCTCGTTCGCAATCACCCGTCT
>JAOYMR010000012.1:3869287-3884907 GCA_025802075.1 Tenebrosternarchus preto | reverse complement strand
TTTTGCTTTGGCAGAGGCATTTCCTTTTCCATTAAGGATTTCTTTCTTTTCAACATGGTCACAGATGTGCCTTGCGGGTTATGAACTTTGTTTGCATGGTGCATTTTAGGTTTGAGATAGCAGAGCTGTATGATCACACTTAAATACTAGTTTGCTAGTTGTTCATCTCTTCCAGATTGCATTTGCTCTGCTTTTGTTGATCATATAACCTTTGCCAAATGCCTAATCGCAGTTGTTTTAACTCCCTGTAGTACCTTTAACATGAAGACTGTTGTCTATTTCAGCGAGCACTCCCTAAGCTCTGGCTCCATCCCCATCAGCTCTGAGGGTTTGGGCTGCTCTGATTTTTCTTCACCTGTAACTGTTGATGAGCCCATCCGGCGGCCCATAATGCCCAGCAGTCATAAGTCGCGTATGTCACACATGAAATTGTACACACTTCATATGGCACTTGCCTCTTTTTTTCTGTTTCTTCTTCCTCTGCTTTTCTTGGATTGTTCTCTGTTGATGTCACCTTACAGCATAACTGCTGCATTATGTAAGTTCTTGATGCAAAGAACAAAGCAATAAAACTTACCTTGAAAGAGATAAGTACACAGAAAGGGATATTTGGGTTAGTCAGCTGGAATTGTTCCTGTAATTATTACTACTGCTGCTGCTACTACTAACTTATTACCTGAATTGTAATAATTGATTATTTAACTTCAAGCTAATTATTTTAATTGAAAAGAAGAGCCATTCTTTGTTTTCAACTATTGAATCTTATCTAAATTTGAACTGCTTACTGCTTAACCCTTTACTCACTTATTTCATGGACCAGTTGAATTCTACCATCAACAAAACCTCGGTAGAATTTGGTCCTGATTAGCTGCACCAGGTGTGATTGTGGTAAAACCTTTGTGTGTGTTCAGTGCCAACTACAAATACTGGAGAGGCTCAAGGATGCGTTTGAAAATGATTAATCTGATAATAAACAACGTAACACATTTTTGTCAGAAAGGCAATAATAACAGAGCAATAGCAACCAATCTGGATTTTCAAGAGGTCATATAGAAATTCGGAGAAAACGGCCATATTGAAGACGAAGAATGGTGTAAAACCAAACAAAGCAGGTCTGCATCAATGAGCACCTCTGATGTGCTTCAGGCTAATTTCCTTAAGAGACTGGAGAGAAATCGGACTCAGCATCTCGCGGTCATGCAACATCAAAGTACAGCTTCAAGCCATAAAAAGTCATAAGACATTGGCTTGAATTAAAACACCGTCTAAGACGGCGTTAGTTTGGGCAGCCCGTCATCGCTCCCTCAGAACTGAAGCTATGTAGGATCAGGGAGAAGGAACAAGAAGAAGCCAAAGCTTGGAAGAATTTGCAGCAAGACTTTAATTTAGCTTTTTCCACTGTAGGGTCAAATGATTGCGAGTACAGCGTAATCTTTCCGGTTGCGTTTCCACATGACCACGGCTCGGAGTGGAATGCTTACAAACTGTGCTCAGCACAATTAGTAAAGCTGTTCTTGCAGACCCACTGGCATGAGATGCCTTCATAACGTAGGGACTTGCTGATTGGTTCTACACAATCTGTCTAAACATTGCTAAATTACCCATCTCATCAGACACGTGCAGCGACCTGTTGTTTAGCAACATAATTATGACGAGGACCCATGGCTGCCACAGCTTCTTCCTGACCTTGGTTTCCAGTACACACTTGTGGAAAATAAATCGTAACATTTCAGGAGGCTGGAGTGGCACAGAATGGTCTGACATTGTTTTAGTAATTGTTTAGATCTATGTTGTAACAGTGGCTTTAGCTGAGATTGGTGGCCTGAAGTTTTTGCAGAGTATTACATGATTCTCATATGTACTTCCTCTAGTGCTGACAATGCCTAAGCTGTCTGGAGGGAGTCCTCTTTCTGATCCGCCGGTCCTGGGCACTGAGGGGGCGCGCATTCGTCCCGAGGATGACATCCTGTTTCAGTGGCGTTTGAGGAGGAAGATGGAACAGGCCAGAGACTGCAGTCAAACCTCCTCCCATAGTTCACTTCTTCACCAGCCCTTACTGAACAGGCTACAAGAGCAAGTAAATCCACAAAACATATTCAGTTGTACTACAAAAATATCTTCCTGCCTTTTCTGAATTGGCTGCATCAGTCCGTGTGAGCAATATAGCCAGTGCCATAGATACCCAACCTCACATGATCATCTCTGTGTCTTCACAGAAGACACACCCGAGCCCTGTCTCTGCTGACCTGGCCCGAAGAGCAAGCCTCTCTTTCACATCTGCTCCCGAGGAGACATCTCGCTCCCTGAGCACCCTGGCTGCCCAGGAACCAGCACTACCCGACTCCAAAGCTTACGCCCCCAAACCCTGTGCTGAGGCTTGCGTCCAGACATGCGTCCAGACCTGCCACAGTTCAGACACATACAGCCAAACCGTCGCCGATCCCGAGCTCATCGATGAGAGGGTCGCTGGGTGCTCCGTTCCACGACCTCACACAAGAGGACAGAGCAGCTCCTTGGAGAGTTCAGCCAAGCCCTGCAGCAAGCAGTACTTGCCATGTTCACTATCGCCACAGCACTCCGAGAGCACAGAGGGGGAAGGGCTTGGCCTCCAGAGGGGAGGAGAGGTGGAGGGCAAGGGTGTGGCACAGGTGAAAAGAGGCTGGAGAAAGACTGCACCATCCATCCAGAAGAAAACTGCAGACAAGTATGTGCCTGATTCCTGGTGGTTGTGGTGGTGTTTTTTTGCGTTGTTTAATGCGTCCCGTTTAATTAACAAAATCTCTGAATGATGTCAGAGCTTTTTTTTTTCCAGACTTCTATGTTAAGCAGCCTCAAGAATACACAGAAATGTACTTCACAAGACTGGCTGGGTATGAGGGATTACGAACCTGCCCCGGCTTAAATGATGCGATCAGACAGAGGTGTCATATTGTAACATAGCAGTAACAGTTTGAGCTTAAGATCCTTGCTCAAAGGCACACTGGCAGTGGTCAGACACAGGATACTCGAATCCCTCAGATACCAGCTTA
The DNA here is from genome assembly GCA_025802075.1 of Tenebrosternarchus preto. Classification (NCBI taxonomy): domain Eukaryota; kingdom Metazoa; phylum Chordata; class Actinopteri; order Gymnotiformes; family Apteronotidae; genus Tenebrosternarchus; species Tenebrosternarchus preto. Next base: position 3,881,878 of record JAOYMR010000012.1, on the reverse strand, counting down.
ACATCTTCATACTGGTGAAGAAGCAGGAGCCCTCTAACCAGGCATACAAAGCCCTTTGCCACAGATTCATTTCCATTCCAGTAACCTTGGTTACCTTTTCCTATTCATGTACACATTTTAAAAGCTTTTCTGCTGGTCTGAAGTCACAAAAACATTCAGCAAGTAGATAGAAAGAAAGAACGAACAAATGAACAGATCAAACTAAGTGACAGTATTATTCCAGAATGTGCAGTGCATGAAATTACTGCATAGTACATCAGTCAAGGCAGAGGACAGTAGTATACAACAAACAACAAGGAACACTATCAAATATAGTAATCAGAGCAGTATTGTATTAAATATACTCTCCAGTGTGTAGCTAATTTAGCTTTTTTTTTATATATATATCTTTTCTGGTTGTTCTGCACAAGCATATATAGTCTGTTTGTGTATGCAGGCATGTTGGGGGTCATGGAGGTATTCAGAAGAGCCAGCAGAACACCAACCGCAAGCACGCCAGGGGTCAGGAAGGGGTCAGGAAGACCAAAGAACCCAGCCACGAGAACGAGTGCCACAGTATAGGTCAAAGTTCGTCAGGAGATGTTTGTTCGGGCGATCTTGCTCCACTCCCCTCGCCAATACGAAACACACTAGGACAGGTATTACACTACAGTGGCCTGTTCTAATTAATACTGACACACATTTGATTTAATGACCAATGATATAGTAATTAAAATTGCACGACTCTTCCTTTAAAACTATGAATCGCCAAAAAAATGATAAATTGATTTTGATTTTAGTTTTAGATATTTTATTTTTTTATTATTTTTAACTTGCTCTAAAAAGCTGGATCTTGTATTGCTGTTACAGGTTGTGTCTGAGGTGCTGTTTCCTGGCCCGGATTCCCCAGCCCAGCCTAGAACCTCCTCCTCTCCCAGATATAGCCCCCAGGAACCTTCACAGTGCCCTGCCCTGCCCCGTCAAAGCCTACCACAGCCATGCGATGTCATTGGTGAGCTCATGCAGGAAGCACAAGGTATGACATTTGTGAAGAACTTGGCTTGTCTCTTTTTGATGACATAATTTGACTTGTATGTAAGGTCATCAGTCAGCAAAGTTTAACTGGTAGCCTTAAATAAAATCAACCGTGTCATCTAATGTAACCTGCTACGTGACTTACTGTGACTTTGAACTACATATAGCATGTTAAAAATTGTAAGTACATTTAAATGAATAAATGTTTATTCTAAACAAAACTGAGCTAAGCATCAGTGTGTAGGCCCTCTGAACTTATATGTATAAGTAACCCCCCCCCCCCACAGACTCAGATGGGTTGGAATTTGAAGACGATCCCTTACTTTTACTTCTTCGACAGCAGAGAAAATGGGTGAAAGAGCAAATATGGTAAGAAAATATGAATATTTTCTAATGATTTTGGCTCATGCACATCAGAACTGAATAAGGTTGTAGTGTTTACAAACCTCGTGATATGTAACATGTAATCTGTATATCTAGATATCCGCTGTCTTGCTAGATTAAGATGTTTTCATGGAGCGATTTGCTGAATTGTAAAAAGCACTTATTTTCCCATACAGTGACGTTGACCTGATTTTGGATGAGCTCCATGAAGACTGATGTACTGTGAATATACGTGGGGAAGATACACTTAATCATGTGTATCCTTGCAAATCAGTAATTGCAAGGTGTATATATTTTTTTTGTCTGCAAAATTTGTGTGAATGTAATAATAATGTAAATAAATTTTGGGAAGAATATTTATGTAAAGACTTTATTTAAAGCATTACGCAATCCATACATATACATTTATACACTCAACACTTATAAAAACAAATTATGAATATGTACAGTCATGAATCACTCGTCTATCACAAATGGGTTAATTGTGTTAACTGTCTGAAAAGTTGAGCTCTATGTGCAGACATTACTAAACAGCAGTTTCTAAAAGTCTTCGATCGTGCTGGAAATCATGAGATGGCCTCAGGTCAAGAGCCATCAACATTCCAGAAAGCCTAAAACGGACAATGCCAGTTAAAAAGAATTCATGGCACGTTGTTTGGGATAGTTATTTTTGACCAGGACTCTTCGGCTTCAGTGCAAGTAAAAGTGCATCTGTTGTCTGTTCACCTTTTTGAGTGAGTGAAACACATCTTTTAAAAAAAAAAAACCTCTTAACAGTAGTGGAAGCTGTTGGCTGGTGTCACCACTGATGATGCCTGTGTTGGTCTATTCATTGTGGGAGAAGTGGGGGATTCTTGTCTTGGAGTATGGGTGCAGATATCACCAGCATTCCTTCTGGAGACACTGCGGACTCCAGGGCCATGGTGTCCACTTCGTCTGGGATTCGGTACCTTCGGTTAAACTGTCGCGTCACCAGCCCCGATCCATCCTTTAAACAAATTATAATTGTGCCCAATGTAGTGTTGTATTTGGATGTAGAATGGCACTAAATGGCATGGTTTTCTAATACATGCTTAAAGTATATATGAAACAGGCAGCAATACTGACCTTTCTCTGTTCGTGTTTTCCTTCTACTACGATGTAGTCCCCTTTGACTTTAACCATGAGCTCCTCGGGGTTGAAGTGTTTTACATCAAGTCGCAGAGTAAATCCGTTCTGGTCACAAACAACCTATATACGAATGCAAGATATTATTCTCTTGTGATCATACTCGTAATTTTATGGACATTCGATCGCTCGGGATCGACTGCTCGGTTGGAGGATCTACCCACCTGTGCCGCTCCCGCATGTTCAGAAACTGGAATAAGAAGTTCGGACGGAGTCCATGAGTAGGGTCCTACGGTTCCGCTCAGACGAGGTAACAAGGGAGGCAGAACCCGATCCCAAGGAATTCCGCATACGGGCAAGCTAGGAGGCAAGTCGAAATCCATTCCACCTTTCCGATTAAACGGCACCAAAAACAGAAAAGATTTTAAAAACTTGAGGCTTGTTCCAGCGAATATTACAAATAGCCCAGTAAAGTCTACATAGAGTGGGAAAATACTTGCCCACCTGCCTGTGTGGTTTAAATAGCTGTCAACCCCCCACCGATTCACGATGGAGTCAACTGCGATAAATAACGATTGGTCAGAGATCAAGAATGTTTATCCCAGGTGTCGTGGACAGGATGTGCTACAGGTTACAAATGAAGACAAATTCTTGTCTTCGCAAAACGCAGATGCGTTTGAACTTACCAATATATAATTGTTGCTACGGGAAAACGGGCTACTCTTCTTCTGGCTATTCGTTCTCAAAGCTTACGTTTTGCGCCCATTTATGTTTGATGTGGCTGTTACGTAAAAGGGAACCTGTTGGAAGAGTCTCTGATTGGTCATGTTTATGTTCGTAGGCAACCTTTTTCTACGCACTTATGGGTCCTCTTATTTATCTGTATGCAATGCGTAATTCTAGACCTTTAAGTTTATGCTTTGATGGATCACCTACGAACGTTTTTCTTCGCTGCTATATTGTCCGCTTAGATAAGTAAAGTGTGTTTGTCAGTGTTTCGCTGACCTGTGTAGCCTCCAATGTCACGTAATTGTGGGTTCTCACGTGGAATCCAATAAGCTATTTTGTCTGCTTGAACTGTATCTAATAGGCTATAAATAAGTTAGAAGCATCGGGAACAGCTCGTCGTTAAGCGTGCCTGTCCCACGAACGCACCGGCGGTACATTGCATCCCACATGGTACAACACGTGTGGGGGAAGGCATAGCCCCCACCCTTTCATCCTCTGTGAGTGTTCTGACATGTGAAAGCTTCTGATTTCTAACCCTTTGACTTTTCGCTTCTTATTGCCAGTTATCTCCTGTTTACATTCACTTGCGACTCGGTGTGCTAATAATTCAATACAGAAAAGAACAGTAACCTCAGAATTGTTTCATAACTGTCCAGGCAGAGTAATGTTGCGTAATATTTCTCTCTGGGACGTTGAAATCTGCATTTATTTTATTTATTCATTTTTGGTTATCAAAACCGCCAGGTTATTTAACGATCGTTTTAATTAGCCGGTTAGGTTAAGATATTAACAAAATTAATTAAAACCTGGTGACATCCCATCTCTCTTTGGAAGTCTTGTCTTTTTTACATTAAAATGGAGACGCTGGTAATGAAAAATAAACTACAATAAAGTTAAGATTATGGCTGTAAGTGAAGACAAGTAACGGGTTCTTTTGGGAGAACTGAACTAATCTGTCACGTGAGGTTTCATATCACTAAATCATGACCAATGACCTGACAAAGGAATGAAAGTACCGACATTACTCCTGCTTCTCAATTACCCTGGAATTATCACGTCGTACCCTCGGGGTACAAAGCCTACCCTCAGGGTACAAAGCACACAGAATTAATTCACCGCACCATCAACTGCCATTTTATGATTACTTATCATAACTCGAAAAATACATCAAAGTCCATATGCTTGCATGTAAAAGTCATCAGTCTTTTTAATTCACTTGTAATAGTGCCAAGCAGCGACAATGGGAAACAATGTTCTGACTGCCATCAAAGCTCTGACTACAGACCACTAAAAACAGCATCCACTAAGATCCTGGGGGGGGGGGGGTCTTTGCCCAAAAGTAAGACAGAGTTTCATAATAGGTGCCTGTAGAGAGTTACACATGAAAGAGGGATTTCATTGGATATTACAGAGTCTGGTATGCTTGTCCGGCTGTGGAGATTATGAGATTATAGTCTTCTATGTAAATTAGAGAAGCAAGTACAAATGGTGCTTGTCACTCACATCTTATCCCATTCCTAATATTCACTCACTTTCTTTATTTACCTTCAAAACAAACTGAAGTTGAACATGAAGTGTGCTATATTTATTTTGTAAGACATTATTTATACAGTAAAAAAGAAACTCCAGATCCACTTCACATCATGATCACCAATGTGGAAAAAAAAGGTCTTAATATAGTAACTAACACTCTCTAATCTATAAAACATCTGTAATAAATCATTCGAAGGGGGGGAAAAAAGTAAAGATGGTCATTGTATATGTAGCAGAATGTCTTCATGGCATGCCTAGAGGAATGGTGAATGAGAGGTAGTCAGCCACTTCTCCCCACTGGGCTCTGAAATGCTGGAAAATGGAAATCCATGTTGTCAGCACAGCTACCCATAGCAACAACCCCAGCGCCGACCTCTTCACATCTGTTAGGAGCACATGACACAGACACCTTCAAATTTTCTGCTCGTTTTGATTTGGCATACTAACATCTTTACAGAGCAAGATATTACAGCTTAAGAAGTGAAGATGCCTTCAATTTTGGTACGTATATTTTAGTATGGAGAATATGTCATTCAAATCAGTCAACTATTTTAACTAAAGTCTTTAATCAGCCTGCTGTGTGAAAGCAAGTTCATGACTAGTAAAGTCTTATAACCTCACACAGTTATACATTTGACTTTTATTTTGACAAAAGAAGGCATAAGCTGTTCAGTAAATTCAAATAAAACAATATTCTGTTTTTTCTAAGAATGTCAGCCCTGTTCATAATGATCTTAAACTGTTTTCACATTAAACAATTCCAATAAAGAATTTTTTGGATAATGGCAACTAACATTTTACCAAAACAAACACACAATTTCTAACAACACGAACAATTCACAGAAAAACTGCCATATGAATCATTGTGTATATGTTAATGTACATTGTTAAAATGTCAATGACACATATATTCATTTTATTATACGCACATGTTTTGATCTGTGGTTGTTCTGTGTATGCAGGCTTGATAAAGGCCTCTTTGAAGAACCACACAACATTAACCAACCACAAGAAAGGAAGAAATGCAAAACCACCTGTAAGAGATACAATAAATTTAAAACAAAACATTAACGTGCAACATTTAATTAGTTATCAATGTAAATTTGTAACATTAAGTAGGTCTTTTTTATTTAAACAATATATTGCTTGTACATGTTTCAGTTTGGTGTTAAGTATTGTACAAACTTTGAAGTGACTGTAGTTTATGGATGCAGAATTTATGAATGATATTTTAGAGGATTTCATTATGTTACTAAACCTGTACTAGAATGTAAAAATATAAACATTTTAAATAGTCAAACCGTGTACATTTAAATACATTTAGTCAATAACATTTCAAAAAGACATACCAAGATAGTATTTCCTGCAAAGACTTAATTTCTCCTCATTGGGAATGCGTTCCAGATTCATTATGTCCTGCAAAATATTGTAAATTCAACTATTATTTGGGAAAACTATGTCTTTATATTTGAGACTATTATTTGGGGTAATGAAATAATTTTCATGCAATAAATAGGAACTGTACTGCCACCTCTCTGTTGAACGGCAGCACTACCAAAATAATACCAAGCGCTATACCAAGGTTACACAGAAGATAGGTCGCTAGCTAACTAGATTTAGAAAGAATAGTTCGCAAAACGTATGCTACATCAGTCTATTCATTAGGAGACATATGCTGAAAATAACAAAAAACGGCAGGAATGACGAAAGTTTCCACAAAATGTCCACTTGTGTAGAAAAATTGGAAGGTTGTTTAATTCAATGCCCGTTTTAATCAAACACGAAATTTAAGCAACTATTCGATCAAACAAATCCGGCCAGTAGCTTGTAGTCTTTGTATTAAATAGAAGAACGCAGGCAAAGAGAAAGCAGCAGGCTACTTAATGGTGGGCTAGCGCGCGCGGCTAGCCAACTACATCCCAGTGCTTTTCCAAATATTTCCGTTGAGCTCTAAAATCTTTACTCCGATTAAGGAAAAGAAGTACCTTTTGTATCGAGCGCGTACCAGGAAGAAATTCGTTAGAAAATGTATATTTGAGGACGAAAATGGCTTTGTAAAGGGGAAATAACTAACATCCGCTTCCCCGTGAACAGCATGATATGACGTAATTGTATTGGTTTGCATATTGGGAGATGGAGTTCTTCGCAAGTTGTAGGAAGCCATAAATGCTGGTTTGAAAGTGCTGTGCACTTTTAAATGTGATTGTTTATTATAAAGTAATTGTTTTCTTTTTAAGAAACCGTAGGATAGATTATGTGACAGTTCGATTTTTAGCCTAGCCTATGACGGAAATATTTGTCACTGCAGTTGATAATTTTTATTGTGGTCTTGTATGCAGCTAAAGTAAAAACTGATATCACTGTGCTCTACTCTTAAAGACTGTTTTATGATGGATTATTATAAACTAACTTTTGACGTAGACATACGTTTCTTATGTTTGCGAAGAAATATTTTGGCATAGCCTTACTTGGCTATAAAAACAAGTTGACAGTTTGTTGGCGAAGTAGATTAGTAGTTTAACGACTCGTTTTAGACTAAGTAACAACATATTTTTTATTGACATTTACTGTGATTTTTCTAGGGCAAGGTTTCTCATGTTCATTAATTTTATGCAGCGTTAATGCGACTGCAGCAATCCGTCTATGCCTCAATTTCCCAGAGAGCATCACTACCTCCCCCTCCCATCTGGCGCTTTCCCTCTTCGCTCAACCCAAGTTACTATCTATCGGTGTTGTTGTTGAAGCTATGATGGCGGCAGCGGGATGCGGATCAGCAACCGCGGCTGCCGTTGGAGGCGCAGGCGGTGTGGGTGCGGCGCGGGGTCGCTTTCCGGGTCGGCCTTGGTCGTCGCGCAGCCGTTTGCGTTCCGAGAAGCGATGGCAGCTTGGTCGCTCTGGAACAGAGCAAGACGAAATTTCAAATGGAGGCCCAAGGCCCACCTGCCTGGTCTTTGCGTGTAACGAGGACCAGTCTCACTTGCGCTTACTCGGGATAGAGGCAAGCTACAAAAGCCTAGAGGAGGCTGGCTACAGCTCAAGTGGAAGTGAAGAGGTGAGTGTCGAACAACTACCACAGTTTATCCAGTGAATCAAACGTTGCGAATGACTTTGTTTTGTATTTTAGTGTTTCAAAGTGTAAAAGGCTGTGGGCCTGCTAACGTCACTGCTATGCGCTAACTGGAACTTTAGTTTGGTAAAGCTTGTTATTAACCATGTAGCGAGCTAGCATCATTTGAACAAAATGGACATTGGGGGGACAGATATTGCAAGCTAAAGTACTAGCTGGCTCACTGATGTTGCCAGTTCCGAAACGTAGACAACGAATATATAACAAGTTATAATATAAATATTGCGATGAACCCAGTTCGTAGCCTATGCACGATCACTGTTTACATTAACATTTACTATATAAACCACAGCGATTAGAAACATTGTTTCGGCGAGCGTAGTTGTTACAACAGGCTATTGCCGTATATATCACCGTAGAGGGGGAGGGGGCAAACTGCTGTAGCATTGTAGCTAACAGCAGAAGGTGTGCGATGCACAGTACTGTCTCTCTGCAAATACATCAGTTATTATCAGTAGTCCTAAGAAGTAGCATTTGTATCATATTGTTATTGTGAAGTCGCTTTCGATCGGGAAGTTAGTACGAGTTTGCTAAGGCAGTGCTCACATGTGCGTGGCCGGAGGGGAGAAAAGGGCATTGCTACGCAGAGCGTGCGATTTAAGCTCTAGCACCCGCTGACAGAGATTGTTGATAAGGGCAGGATAACCTGCAGTGCAGAACAATGATGTGATTCCGATAATTGGTCGTAGACGAGCCTAGTTTGGCTACTGAGTTCTTGGTGCTCAGTACCTGCTAGGGAGCTCCTGCTATTGTGTGGAGCGTGTGACATCGCATATCTACTGCGCTTCATTTGCAAGTCTGCTAGCACGATTTTTTAAATGGTGAATTTTAATGTGCTTATCAAGGAGATATGTTTTAAGTTTTGTTTTCCCAACTTGTATCACGTGGATCGTTTGTGCTTATAGTGCTTTTTGTGTATTGTCAGATTTTATACATTCGATCAACACACACACATTATAAACATGGAAAGGTTTACGTACAATGTATATTATGAACATGTATTATAAAAACACGCATGTCACTGGCATAAGTGGTCTTTCTCATGTCGGGTGTTTTGTCGTTGTTGGTTATCAGTCTAACCCCTGTTTGCAGGCTAACGTGTTAAACATGCACTTGAACAAACTGTGTCTATAATTAAAAAAAAATGCCACTATTCAAATGTTGTGTTGTGTCTTGTCGTGTAATTGCTTCTTGTGCTAGAATGAACACATCTCTTTCACCCTTGCACTAGTGGTTATGGTAACTATGGATGGTCAGTGTGATGATGGTGTGTCTAGTAATCTCTGGGTTTTATTTCAGTTCAGCATTTTGCATTTAATATGCTTAAGCATAAATATAAGCAGTAGTAGTAAAAGTGGAATTTCATATCTTAAAGCATCTTTTGGATAGTCATTGTGTCAGACAAGTTCAATTATTAATCAGAGAGTACTGGCCTACAGTTTCTCCCCAATGACTCTTACCCACGATGAAAATTTACTAGCAGTTTGATGCCAAATAAATATCAGCGATAACATGTTGAATGCAAAGTTCAAGAATGTAGCTGTTTATTTTTTTTATATTGTGCTTGAAAAATATACTAAAAAGGATAAAACATTAAATGTTGAAATATTTTTTCATAAAAAACTTGATTTAAAAAAGACCAGTGCAGTGATGTTTGTTGTCGCTGTGTAAATTGCAGGGAGCTGAATTCAGAGGCTTCGAAGCTGAAAATGATTGCATCAAAGTTCCTGAGAAATCAAGGCGGAATCCTCCCAAACGTAAGTGAAGTGATAAACACGTACCTTACGAGGTAGATCTTGTCAAATTTTATTCTATTAACTGCTGAGTAACTGGCGATATAACTGCGGTCCTTTATAACTTTTATAAATTTATAACTGTCCAAATAAATATCATTGTTTTGGTAATATCCCAGTCTTATAATAACATGTAAACTTTTGTTTTAATCCATATATTCTCATATACGTTAAATGATTGAATGCAAGTGGTGCTAAAATGGTTATTTTCTTTTTGCATTAAGTGGTACCTTATGTTCACTCGTCATATTATAAGAAATGCCTACCTGCCACTTGCCCTCACTGGTACTTTTTTAGCTGCACCTTTTATATAGAGGCATTCTATTGAGGTGCCATTGCAAATAGTGGCACTTCTGTTGCCATGTCAACCAGAGGATACCATGGTACACTGCTGATGGGTATTATAGGTCTTGGGCACAAAAATTAGCATGGCGTTCTTAACACAATGGTGGCACTGATAAAATAGTGGTGGTTGTTCTGGTGTGAGTATCAGTCACAGCAGTCTTCCTGGAGATTTATGTGTGTCAGAGTTACTGGAGGTCTTGAGTGGTTACCTGAAGAAAAAAAAAAAAACATTTTTAGCCACCAGCTCAGAGATGGACCACTGGGGATGAGGTGATGACTTAACAAGGGTTGCACATGGCATCAGGTGGCTGCAATCTTAAGTCACGCAAAGGTGTTTCTCATGCATGTTTGTGTGTATGTGTATAGATATAGTTATGACTGAATTTTCTGCTTTGCATAATCTACTAGGCAATTGTGCATCAACAAAATCAAAGAGGATACGTCGGAGACCGCCTCCTGCGACAGTCGCAGTTGTAGAGAACGATCAGACGCTTCAGAGTGATTTAGGATCTTCACAGGAACCGTTCGGTAAAGAGGCTTGCAATACCGTGTCGGTTGAAGACGGTGGTACCAACTCGGATGAGCTGTCAAGACCCAGACGAAAAAGAGGCTCTGTAAAAGATGATATGCCACCAGCTCCAAGGATCACCATCAAGCTTGGTGTGGATTGTTATGCTGTGAGTAAAAAGAGAGTGAATGTGGCTACATCGTTACAGCAAAAACCCGAAAGAAAGCAGAAAGGAATCAAAATGCTATCTGAAACGGAGGAAGCCCAGCGTGCCATAGTGTCGTGTGCACATGTAAAATTAAAGAAAGATAGCCAGGCTACAGATGGTGCCACTGGTGAGGTGAAAGAGATTAATACAAGAAGACGAGGAAGATCTGCCGACAAAAAAATAGCAACCTCCCCTCAGTGTGTGCCTGAAGCAGAGGCTGATGACCAAAAACCAGAGGAGAGGTTGAGGAAGTGTACCAGAAGGTCCCAAGCTGCATTTTCTAGTGGCACCGTAGAGGCAAAAAGTGATATAAAGAAAGCAGAACCAACAGACAGTGGATCTAAAGAAAATGCTGAAGTTCGCAAGCTGGTGATACGGAGATGGCACAGAACAGACTCGAGTCGCACTCCAGAATCTGTGGACCATAATAAAGAGGGCAGTTTGGCAGAGTCTTTACTAGAGGTGTCCGCAGTTGAGGAATCTAAGTCACTTTCCAGGAAGAAAAAGGGAAAAAGAAAGAAGAGGAGTCGTAAAGAGAAACTTGAAGAAAAGGTTGGAGACACCCATGACATTCTGCCTGAGCAGCCATCAGGTGACTCTCCAGAGATGCAGTCCATTGAGAAAGAGTTTGTAGGAATTCCAGGGTTAAAACTAACAAGAATACGAAACCCAAAGGCCAGGTCACGTAAAAAACGCAATAAATTTGTTTGGACCCTAACGGTAGTTAAGTGCAAAAGCAGAAATATAAGTCCGCAAATCCAAGAAAATGCCAGCAAAGCAGCAGAAGACCTTAGCAAAGATCCTGGCCTTTCATCAGAATCTGCAGAGGGTTTAGATGGTTCAACAGAACATGAATCTAGCACACCAGAAATTAACAATCCACAGGAGTCAGAAAATAAAGAACACACTGTTAAATCCGACTCCCCAGTAGATATGGACAACATTAAGAAAGAGAGCTTAGGAAAGAATGATGAGGAGACCTCTATGAAGGTTGGTGAGGAGACCTCAGGCAAAAAGGATACTTCAAGCAAAGGCGGCAAGGAGACCTCAAGAAAAGACAGCGAGCCAGCGTCAGGGAAGGGCAGTGAGGAGGTGGCATCGAGGAAGGGCGAAGAGGAGGTGGTGCCAAGGAAGGACAGTGAGATATTGGGGAAGGGTGAAGAGGAGGTGGTGTTGAGGAAGGGCAGAGAGAAGGCGGTGCCAAGGAAGGGCAGTAAGTCGGCAGTGGCGCCAAGGAAGTCCAGCAAGGTGACGGCATCGCAAAGGAAGTTTAGTTTTGTGGCAGCGCCAAGGAAATTCAGCGAGGCAGCATCGAGATTTGACAGCAGGGCGGCATCAGGGAAGGACAGTGTGGTGACGCTGAAGTTTGACAGTGGAGCAGCACCAGGGAAGGACATCGAGGCCGCGCCCGGGAAAGACATCGAGGCCGCGCCCGGGAAAGACAGCGAGGCCGCGCCCGGGAAAGACAGCGAGGCCGCGCCCGGGAAAGACAGCGAGGCCGCGCCCGGGAAGGACCGCGAGGCCGCGCCCGGGAAGGACCGCGAGGCCGCGCCCGGGAAGGACAGCGAGGTCGCGCCCGGGAAGGACAGCGAGGCCACGCAGGGATTTGTTAGTGGAGCGGCGCCGGGGAAGGACCGCGAGGCCGCGCCCGGGAAGGACCGCGAGGCCACGCAGGGATTTGTTAGTGGAGCGGCGCCGGGGAAGGACAGCGAGGCCGCGCCCAGGAAGGACAGCCAGGCCGCGCTGGGATTTGACAGTGGGGCAGCGCCGGGGAAGAGCTGTGAGGTGGCACTGGGGAAGGACAACGAGGCGGTGTCGATGTTTGATAGCAAGACATCCTCTG
>JAOYMR010000012.1:3849114-3869187 GCA_025802075.1 Tenebrosternarchus preto | reverse complement strand
GCCGGGGAAGAGCTGTGAGGTGGCACTGGGGAAGGACAACGAGGCGGTGTCGATGTTTGATAGCAAGACATCCTCTGTTAGATCTGAAGTAAATGCAAAGCATCCCGAGGAGGCCACACAGACAGATTCAGGTGATCTGGTTGAGAAAGCTTTCATACCTCCCCTTCAGATCAAAGTTGTTTCTTCACCAAGAAAACACAATAGTTTAAAGCAGTCCTTTTTAATACAGCAAGTCACAACGACACCTGAGCTGAAGCAACTTTCTGCGGAACCTCATGAGTCCTCAGAAGATATAGAGAAACTGATGGACACAAATGCTCCTCTGATGCCCAAGGTAAGGCACAGATTGAGTCTAAACACTGTCCGCAAAAAACGTGCAAGGCATAAACCTTGGACAGTTTACAAGCGTAAATCAAAAAGTACTTCTCCTGATGAGAAGTGTAATTCTGAAATCACTGCTGAAACAAAAATTGGAGCAACTGAAACTGAACCCAAGTCAGAGGAATTAACACCATCATATGAGCAGTCTAAATCAGAGGAATTACCAACGTTGTATGAACAATCTACACCAAGGAAATGCTCTGATGAAGATGGTCTCACAAGAAGAAGAAGAAGACGGTCTGCTACAAGATGTGAAACATCTATTTCTGAGTCAGTTGAACCCACAAGCATCAACTGTGCTACAACACAGCCCCTTCCTATCACAGAAACGCAGCCAGAAATTAAGACTGAGGAGACACCATCAGGTGAGGATGGTGAAGTCTTGGTTTTAGAGCCTCCAGTATCTGATCAAGCCCTGCCTTCTCAGCGTGTTCGGCGACTTTTCAAAGGGAAAAAAAGGCGCAGAGCGTTAATCGGACAGAGGGTTAAGACCCACAAACAAAAGATGCCACCAAGACCCTTGACGGAAGCAGCGGATGATGCCAGCTCACCAGGGGCTTTCACTGAGTCAGCACGGTTAAAACTAGTTGGCATACATAAGACTAAGTACAGGAGGAGACCGGTTTATTCAGGTTTTTCTCAGTCTCTTGAAGGCAAGAGAAGGAGAGTGACATTTTTAGTTGGACAAGGGGGAAAAGATCTTGTGCTTCAGAGTTTTGGTCAGGATGAAAAAGCTTCTGTGAATGAAAAAACTGATCTAGATTCTGTTGATGTCCAGCCGGGAAAAACAAAGTTTGTTAAGAACATAAAGCATTTTATAATGCCTGTTGTTAGTGCTCGGTCATCTCGTGTTATCAAAACTCCAAAAAGGTTCATGGATGATTCCGACATGTCTGATTTGCCACGGAGGAAGAAAGGGCACCAGCTGGGATTGCATCCAAGGGCAAAGAAACGAGATAATGGAGACAAAAGCGAGTCTGGTCCCCTTCCTTTGCAGGATGAAGAGGATCTTCTGACTGAAGCTCAGTTAGATCTTGATTTGTCTTCTCCTGAAGAATCAAAGCCTGAGCAAATAGATGACCTGGAGAGCTTAGGTGGAGAAAAGTGTCCTGGAAAGAGGCGATCTCTGCTCAGAGACCCAAGTTTCAATTGGCAAGTACTTGAACCTGCAGGGGCGGAGGTGTACAACTTTGACCAGGACATCGAAAAAGAGTTTGGAGCCATGTTGTCTTCCAAAGACTTCTCTTTCGATTCAGTTATTGAGCCGGCGCCACGGAAGAAAAAGACCACAAAGTTCAAAAAACAAACGTCAAATCTGAAGATATATAAAAAGCTCAAAGATAAACTAAACTATGGTGCCCCCAAAAGGCGGCGAAAAAAGGTTCCAGGAGATGAAATGGAAAAGGGTGCTTTACACCCTGAAGAAGGAGAAAAGGGGCACTTGGAGGGAGAAGCCAGCTTAATCCAGCCTCTCTCTAGCATTAAGAAGGAGAAGACTAAGCTGAAGATTGAGGATCTTGATACCCCGGGGGTTGTTCGTAAAGTGTCCATCTGCGTCCGTGCTCTTAGCTCCAAATTACTGGCAAAACGGCAGGAAGAGCAGGCGGAAGATATGCCAGATGAGTTCTCCATCCATACAGATATTTCACTTCCCAACAAATCCATGGGTAAGAACTTCCAGTTACTGTTAGTAATATCAATATGCATGTAATGTAACTTCATTCTTTTTTGACTATAATGAATGCCTTCTGCTTGTTTATCCACGTTTAGATCTAGAGAGGATGCTTATAGCTGAACCAAAGGACCACAAAACATCAGGAGATGGTCCCGATCGGAAGATGAAAGGAGATGCCATTGACTCAGGGGAGAGAGGTGCTACTACCCAACGTCCACATCTCACGTGTGCCAACAAGCGCATGATCAACCTTCTCAAGAAAGCCAAGGTCCAGCTTATAAAGATAGATCAACAGAAACAGCTCAAGTCATCAGGGGTAAGACTAAAATAAAACGAATGCCTTGTTAGCTTGTGGGTGTTATTTAACTGTTGTGGTTGTGATGTTGGTGTTCACAGATGTCGCATATGGTTGGACAAACAAGTTGGTGTGAATTTGCATCTGATGCACCATAACTATTGTGCTGTTTATTGATCCGCACGTTTAGTAAATTGTGTAAAGCTTTGGTTTGTACCGGTCTCTTTACTTTCCTTCAAAGAAAGTGATTTTAGAATGTCTGTTTTGACAGTCCAATCCAAATTACAAAGCTGTTTTTATAGTTGTACAAAGCCAGTTTTCAAGCTATTAGTTTAAGCCATTTACAATTTAAATTCCATTAAAATCTCAGACATTACTGACGCATTTTATGGGCACCTGCGTGGTCGTGTATTAGAGTCAGCTATATAAGATTCTTGTGTGTTTGTGAAGCACCCGGACTGTTGTGTTTGTGGTGCGTCCACATCGTGTATGTGCTGAATCTTAAAGCAATGCTTTGCTTTGCAGCTCCTGCCAGAAGGCGGAATCGCAGCTACCAAGAGGCGGCGGAGGAGACTGAAGGAGCGTCCTCAGAGTGCATGCCCCAGCAAGACCGAAACAGCTCCAGAGCAGGTAATGTGACTCCTGGTAGTCTTCTCACCGCTGATCAATGAATTTATAACGCATAATGCGAATTTTCTGTGTGTACGTTATGGTCAGATGGATTTTTGTGTGTGTGTGTGTTTTTGCTTTCTGTGAAAATCCTCATGCATGGGGGCTTGGGCTTAAGGCCTTTGAGACCCACAGATCCCTGGTCAAAAGTTTCTTATGGTACTTAATTGAACCTGTGATCCTCTAGTTGCTTGTGAGAGGATCTAACACTGGCAAACCTTGTCTGTCTGTTTGAATTGATTTCCTCGTTCAGGAGCCTAGCAGAGGGGGACCCCGCATCAAGCATGTATGCAGGGCAGCGGCTGTGGTCCTGGGGCAGCCGCGGGCCACTGTCCCTGATGACATTCCCAGGCTCAGTGCTCTCCCGCTGCATGAGCGGTCAGGCATATCCCAGTCGCCTACTGCCAAGGGTAAGACCTGGACTTATCGTTTCACGTTTAATGAATGCGTAGACGACCCTTCTCTCAAGTGGGGATTTAATATGCGTCCCGCAGACGTGGAATCGCACTCTGACCCAGACAGTCCGGTTCTGCAAGAACAGAGGACACCCAGGTTTCGCAGAGGGGGCAGAGCCAATCTATTTGGGATCCGGTCTCGGAGGTGTGGGGAGTGTAAGGGCTGCTTGCACGAAGAGGACTGTGGCAAGTGTATAAACTGCCTCGACAAGCCCAAGTTTGGTGGACCCAACACCAAGAGACAGTGTTGTGTGTAAGTGAAAGCAGGGTGCCTTTGTCATTTTCCACCCAGTGTCTTTGTGTATAATTAATTAATTTTTGTGTTCAGTTTGAAAAGTCTTGTATCAAAGAAGCAGGCTCTAAGAAACCATTCAGATAATATATATTTTTATATAAGCAGAATACTAACTTTTCATTTTTTTAAGGTATAAAAGGTGTGATCAGATTGAGGAAAGGAAGGCAATGAGACTCAGTGGCAAGCTTTACAAAGGTAAGAAAGTACCTTTTTCAGAAATAAAAAAAAACCCCACAAATTATGAAAAGCTCTGATGTTCTGGGGTAGCTCAGACTTGTTAGCCAGTGGGTTTATTTGTTTCCTCTGTGCAGTGTCTGAATCCCTCTGTCATCTGTCTGTGTCCCTGCAGGGCATATAAAAAGGCGACGTTCGTCATTCAGCGGTGGCCACTCAAGTAACGAAGAAGGGGAGGGGCAAGAGGGGGGCGGCCGATCCTCCCCCACGTCCGTGGGCGACAGCCAGAGCCCGTCTTTGCGTAAGCAACCCCGGCGTCAGGTTAAACCACGCTCCTACTGCGATTTGCTGGATTACGACTCTGACCTTGACAGCAGCCGAATGACCCACTCCACCTCCCCGGCCCGGAGAAGGGTCCCTGGTCCTCGCAGTGCAGGTAAAAGTAGCTGATGGATGAAAGAGTGGTTCTTTGGCTTTGTTGTTGCAGGTAGTGGAAAGGTGGCTCAACCTGTTTTGGTTGCCTGGATTTTTATTTATTTTTTATGTCTGGATTACAGACTTTGTGTCATTGGATGACTTCCTTGGGGATGGTCTTGAAGATGGAATACGACATCGTAGGTCTGGATTTCACAGGGTTCCTCCTATCAGACGAAAAGCTGAGAAGGTAACGAAGTAATCATTATGGTGCTTCATGGTCATAGGTCAAGACCTATAGAAGTCAAGAACAAGTCATTTAAAAGGTGACTCCGTGAACCCGAAATGTTCTGGCTTTCCAGAGCCCTCAGGAGGAAACCCCACCCAGTGTCCTGGCAGCCTTGGCTAACGGCTTTGCCCAGAGAGAGAATGAGCCATCCAAGCCTACCTACAAGATCCGAGTTGACTTTAAAGTAAGTTGAGCAAAACTGTACGGCTGGGTAAAAATACTGATATTATGATTAATCGTGATTTTTGTTGTTGTTGTTTGTTCAGTTGATCCAGTATTGATTCTTAAAATCTCAAGATCAATATAAAATCTATGAATGTTCTGAGTGTGTGTACATTTTTGCTAAATGCTATAGCATTCATTTCTTTGGTAATATTATACTTGGGTAGGGGAGAATGTTAGTAGATGCCAGTAGGTTCGGATGATGTCTCTGGGGTACTTTTGACCTATATATTGTATTATCAGACCTAATTTTCATCATTAAACCACATGATGGCAGCACTTGTTCACTTTATCCTCACAATGTCTGAGTTTCTTGCCAACAGCTCAGAAAACCACTAATCTTTCAGTAACTGGTTCAGCTTGATAGTTGTTTTTTATACAGTCTCCAAAAGACTAATAATGCTTGAGAATAGCATCATTCATATGTCCCATCAATGCATCATGCAGCAACTATGATCTTCAAATTTCATATTTATCAATTTATTTAGATAGTATTGTTTGTTAAATAAATTGAAATCTGAAAACTTGTTTAAGAGGACTTGGGCAAAACTGAAGACCATTAAAACACTTAAGGACTTGGGGGGGCTAAAGGAAGTACTATGTCTTAAATTCATACCACAACTTAATGCAGCTGGCTAGAGCTTCTCATCTGTCCTCTGTTCTCTCTTCTCGAAGTTTGCTTTCCTTCTTCTGACCTCCTCTCCTCTAAACAGCTGTCAAAATGCACATGAAGTTGAAAAGTGCAGCACTCCCCCACCCGTTAGGGTCCATGTCTCATAATGTGCGCTGTGTTTTGTCTCTTAGGAGGACTGCAGCCTGCAGAGTGTGTGGTCCACAGGGGGCATGAGTGTGCTTGCTTCTGTGCCCCTTATGCCCCAGTGCGTGTGTTTGCTGTGTGCCAGTAAAGGACAGCACGAGGTACACGCACACATTTATACTCACATTAGCACAATTCTCAGCACATGTAGGTCTAAGATGTTATTCAGGAGTGGCTTGCATGCATGACCTGTTTCAAATTATCCATCTCGGCTGCATCTCAACTGGCTTAAGGTTAGGGCCTTGGTCATTGGCCATTCCAGAACACTGCGTTTCTTTCTTTTGAGCCATTTTTTGCTGGAGAGCTTGCCAAGCCCTGCTGCAGCAAAGCAGCTCCAGTATACGACATTTCCACAGTTTCAGAAGTCCTGGTTTTGTCTAGATGTTTGTCTAGACTCCTATGTACCTACAATCTTCTTTTTGATGCCCTCAGAGGCTCTTTGGGATCTTTCCACAAAAAAATGCATTTCTTATGTTTTAGAAATTACATTTTATAAATTCTTTAAAAAAGATATTTGTTATATTGCCTCCATCCCTCTGTATTGTTAAAATGAAGATCAAATGTCCACATGTGTAAATATGCTTAAAAAAAAACAGAACTGTTTGTGCTTAATTAGCTGTGCTGATGTGTAAATTGTCTTATGTGATCAGGTCTCCTTGACTCCCACCACATTCTTTATTGAATCTCTACTGTAGTTGCTGCACTGTCAAGTGTGCTGTGAGCCTTTCCATCACTTCTGTTTGGAGCCATCAGAGCGGCCGCTGGAGGAGAACAAGGAGAACTGGTGCTGTCGCCTCTGTAGATTCTGCCATGTGTGTGGTCGCAAGAGCAAGCCCTCAAAAGTTGGTTGGACTAATATCTCTTAATGCATTGTACTGCAAGTCTTTGGCATGTTATTTCATTGCTATTAGTTTTTTATAGCAACTTTTACATTGTAAATGTAAATCCTGTAAACCTTTTACTGGAAAGTGCTTATAACACATTTATTAGCAGTTCTGCACACCTTCAGCCACGTTCAGTTCCTGGATGTAGCAGCATTTCTGTAGCTATCAAATCAAATTCGAAGCACAACATTTTTAACTTCAGCTAAAGTCTGTTTTTGCTGTTTTCTTCACCCATTAGCCCCTGCTTGAATGTGAACGATGTCAGAACTGTTACCACCCTGCTTGTCTTGGTCCCAACTACCCCAAGCCCAACAAGCGTAAGAGGGCCTGGGTGAGTACATCACAACATGTAAAAGGGCTTCTTTAAACAAATAAAACAACCTTGCATTTTAGTTCTGTTCAGGGTATTAAAAAATAAGTCGACGGGTTCTGACGTGTGGTATCGTGAGCCGTTGTATGTGTTTTCGTTCGGTTTCATCTAAAGCCCGTAAAAAATGCTAAGTGCTTCAAGTGAGGAAGCTTGCTGTCCGTTTCCGGAAATGCACAACTCCCGTCTCCCGCTTTGTGGCACAGGTGTGTATGACCTGCATCAGATGCAAGAGCTGTGGTGTAACCCCAGGAAAAAGCTGGGACACGGAGTGGAACCATGACAAGGGCTTCTGCCCTGACTGCACCAGGCTCTATGACCATGGTGAGAACACAAGCCAGCGTGATTCCGTTCATCCTTCTGCCGATCACTTGAACATGCTGAATGGATTTAAATCTGCATGCAGTGGCCAACTACTACTTTGTACCTACTATGTTACAACTGCTGTGGACAGTGGCCTGGTGATCAGAAACTGGCACTTCCAGAAGATGCCCAACATAGACCGAGTATGACAGTAAAAATATAATTGCACACCATGTAGATGTACAGTTAAAGTGGCTGGTGAATGTATGAGGAAAAATGTCAATCTAAACATAAATGTTGGTTGGTTAATTAGTCAATAATAAAGTAGCTTTTTATTTCATGGAAGGTAGATAAGTTAAGTGGTGTCCCAGATCATTTTTCTTGGGTTTAAAATCATGATGGACACATTTCATGTTCTGTATTCCAATCAGTGCAAAAAAATCCAAACAGTGCAAAGAATGACCTTAACAGAATAGGTTTACGGTACACGCCCTACCGAAAATACGCGCAGTTTTGCATAGTGATTGCACCACCAAGCAAATTCAAAGTGAAGTAGATACTCCCATATCTACACTTCTAGGTTCCAGTTTGAATCGAAGAGCTTCTCGCTCATACCTCCTGCTGTATAACAAAAGTCCATAAGTCTGATAGAATAACATTCTCTAAGGTAGTTAGTTGACAGTCGAGGGCTGTATCAGCTAAGTGTAAACGTGGAAGTAAAGTGAATCAAATGTAAAAAGAGACCAAATTGAGTGAAGCAGTAAAGGCTAATCTAATTTAACTGTTGGTTTAACAGTTGCCTTTTCATTGACCAGTAGTATTTATATGTAACAGTTTAAATGTTATATACACACACACATACATATGTGTGTGTGTGTGTGTGTATGAATGCAAACTGCAATCATTGGGTTATGCGAATTAATTAGGTCTGGTTATCAATGGCTTGTCTATGTTTGATTTATGGGAGGTTTTACCATCCTCACCCCCACAGTGTCCACTATTGTACAATAGGACTGGGCTGGTTAAATATGTCTCCTTAAATATTACTTAAAAGGTTGCAGGAGTAGAGAAACTAGTAAATGATCATGAATGGAAAACTTCAGAGTTGAATAGTTGATTGATTCGGTGTTATGACAGTTAGAGGTGACTCGGGTGACTTCAGTTACTCTGAATTCATTTCATATTTAGTAATAATATTACAAGACACATGCGTAATGCTAATTCTTTCCTGGTATTTTTACTTTTATTTATGAAGTCCAGGCTTGTCTAAGGAACGTGCCAATGCATTTGAATAACTAATTCTTGCTTTCTTAGGTAATTACTGTACAATGTGCTTCAAGTGCTATGAAGACAATGACTATGAAAGCCAGATGATGCAGTGTTCTACGTGTAACCACTGGGTCCACGCCAAGTGTGAAGCACTGACAGGTGTGTGCAACCACATGAGAAGCTCAGAGTCTAGAAGTAGACAACCACAAGCCAATAATTCAATAAACAGGGCACTAGATATACATACCACAACCTAATAATCATAGGTGTTTGTCAGAGAAAAGGAATTGAGTGCCTATGACCAAAAGGCCATGTAACCCTCATAATGTCTAACTGGAAGACACATAACACCGTAAAGAATTGTTTGATGTGTTTAAACTTGTTTAACGTTTCTTTTGCCATTTTTGAGAGTTAGAATGTAGAGTAGTGTGAATCAGCCACTGAAATGATTGCAAAGCATTCCATCCTTCACATTGCAAAAAGAAAAACCTAACCTGTGCTTTCCCAACAGTCCCCAATGGGGAAATCGTTTTCCACAATCATATTTTAACTAGGTTTACTCTCAGAACACTAAAATAGGGTCTTGTCCTGTCAAATCATTGTCCTTCATGTTTACTTCCTAGTTCAGGAAACAGTGTCAGGAAAATGATTTAAAAAAAAAACAAAACAAAACAATAGTTTGTGGTGGGCGTATGTATGAGAGATCAAAAACCAACAACAGATTTATGACAAGTTTCTGAGGAAATGTGTGTGTGTGTGCTTTACATCATTATTGTCTCCCTCCCTCCCTTTCTCTCAATATTCCTCAGAGCTTAATCTTCATCTGTTTCCTGAACTTTGGGTGTGTTTTTCCTGTTTAAAATTCACTATTGACACCAATGCAGGATATTATTGTTCCATATTAACTAGCTCCACTGCCTCGACACTCGAAAATAGTCTGTATTGTTTTACTTATTTTAACTTTTCATGTTTTTCACTCCAGTAGAAGAAAATAATCGTATAAAAACAATTACAAAAAATCAAATAATAACCAATGAAAATTCGCCTGCACAAAACACAGTTCTGCATAACCATCCGTTGTTATTTACATGATCTGCTTTCCATCTACCCCACTTCCAACCCCCTTGCAGACGATCTGTACGAAATCCTGTCGAGCTTGCCTGAGAGTGTGGTGTACTCATGCCAGCCATGTGCCAGCTTGCAGCCCCGCGGGGGCCAGGAAAGTGAGGAGGCTGGAGGGTGGAGGGAGCTCCTGCTCCTGGAGCTAAGGGCCGGGGTAGAGAAGGTTCTCGCCTGCCTCCTCAGCTCTACCCTCACCCAGCACCTGGTAATCTGCAAGGAGGTGAGACTCGCGTCCTCCACATTTAATCATTTTCCCATGTTATTAAGCAGAGCTACCTTTTTCCCCTCTGCTGTAGACTTAAGAATCAAAGTGCACGGGCTTCTCTTTTACATTTCTCCCCAAAACCCAGAGGATTCTTTACCTGAGGTGCTTTATTCATCCAAGTTGTCTTTACCTGTAGTGCACACTGCTTGATGATTCTGATGGTGGAGACAGTGGAGAGGACGGGCAACACGTTTGCGATTTCCGTGCTGTGGGCAAAAAATTTGACCGAGGTCTTTATATAACACTGGTGCGTATCTGGAGCACGGTTTGGGTGGTTCAGTATAGCAACTCACACTTTAAGGGCTTATTCACAATCGGATTGAACCACATGATAACTACTGAAGAACCATGAAGAACTAAGTATTCAGTTCATCTAGAGCAGTGAAGGTGCAGTTTACAAAAATTGTTCTTGCTTGTCTGGTTTTGTTTTTGCAGAAAGCTTTCCATGAAGATGTGGTAAGAGTGATTCGCCGAAAGCTGGAGGAAGAGGAAAGGCTTCCTGAAGCCCAGAGGCCAACTGCTCTTGCACGCTCTTATTATTTGAAGGTCGGTTTCCGTTGTTTGGGCTCAAGCACTTGGTGCACGAAGTCATTAATTGTTTAAAAATGTAACTTTTCAAACTAGTCCTAAGAATTTGACCCAATCATTGAAATATTGGTACTGCCTTAATCTTTGACATGTGTAGGTAAATAATGATCAAAAAAATGTTTTGCCTCTGCAGGATTGTCACATATACCACTAATCAGTGCGACCTTGCTGTATAGGGAATAGATTGCATGGTTCATGAGTTACAGCAAGGGATCAGGTCCTTGTTTGAAACGCGTGCATAGACAGGTTCTGGTGAGGTGTGCCAAGTGGGGTGCAAATGGACT
The DNA here is from genome assembly GCA_025802075.1 of Tenebrosternarchus preto. Classification (NCBI taxonomy): domain Eukaryota; kingdom Metazoa; phylum Chordata; class Actinopteri; order Gymnotiformes; family Apteronotidae; genus Tenebrosternarchus; species Tenebrosternarchus preto. Next base: position 3,858,419 of record JAOYMR010000012.1, on the reverse strand, counting down.
TTTCAGGGGCACTACAGCGCACAAAGACATGCTAAATCACTACCAAAAAGTGTCAGAATTATCATTTTGTGCATTGCTACACATAAGTAATGGGTGCCATGTGATTCCGTTCTTTGAGCTGAATAACTTTGCAATTACAACTCGTGTCAAAATGTTCACGGTTTATTCGGTATTATTTAGACTTTTTTCTTCCAAAATACAGCATATTGTTTAAAGGTCAAAAGGTCAGTCTGTGGGAAAACTTGACCAATAGCCATATAAGGTCAATTCTTCTCATCAGTCATGATGAGGAGTTACTTTTGAGACCCTCTCACTCCACCAATTGTGTTCAGTATAAGCAAAAGGCTTAGTAGGCGTCATATGCTCATTGTTTGATGCACCTACACCTGGTATTAAGAGCACACACGTTTCCCTTAGGTTGTATGTAGGTATGCTATTTAGCATGTTTTGATCTGACTCGAAGCCTTGTGGGCTCAAAAGCCTGCAGACACAGATATGCACATCCACGCAGGAAAACACATGGACACACCACCACACACATGCATTCACAGAGCCAGACTGATATGCAGACATACACAATACATACACGAGCACATTCATGCACAGATGCACTCAAAAATGCACAAACGCATGCACACGCACGTTTGTGACTCTTGGTCCCCTTTGGCCTCAAGAGCCCAGAAGGTGCTCGAACCCGGGATTGCTGCTTACAGCTATATTTTGGTATTATTTTTGTGTGTCTTCTAGCATCAGCTACAAAAGTCAGACGTTTTGCGTATGGCAAAAAATAAAAAATAATAATCTGACATCTTTGTTTCCTGCAACCAGTTCCTTGCTAACAGCAAAGCATTGTGTCTTTTAAATGTTGATCTGCGTGTTCAGTGTTTTGGTAGAATTTCACATTTTTAAGCTTGACAGTTGCTTAATTCTTACATTATTCTATCACATTATTCTTATTGTCACATTCTTCCTCCTTTCATTTCATGCTCACTATTAAGCTGATGGAGGAGGTTTTCAGCTGGTTCAACAGTCAAGATCCCAAAGTCTGGGATCCACCTTCCAAACACTTGCCAGCGTAAGTTTCTTATTTATACAACTGGGTGTTTTAATAATAAAAGTATCAACAATAATGATGATTTTTGTTTTTACCGTCATCGTTGTTGTTAACGTTGATATTATACAACATTTTCTGGTTTTTGGTAATGTCTAGAAAGGAAAATAATTTTGTGGATGGTTTGTGGATGTAAAACAAAATCTGTGAAAACGGATGCAAATTTGGCTTACCTTTGTACTAATGTTTCAAATTTGAACACACATCTCCTGATATTTTGTCCAAATGTGGCTCCCTTACATTCTTCCACCCCTGTCTTGTTCTTGTGTAGTGGGATGCTCTCACGTGCTGTGATACCCCCCACCAGTGAACATGAATATGCCCAATGGCAGGAGCGAGAGGAGAACAGGGCAGTGACTAACAACAATCAAACGTTAGGAGGGTACCCTGAAGTCAAAGGGGAGGATGGGGCCGATGTCCCTACCCCACTGTCCCACAAGCCTCTTAGCAGCCAGTACATTCACCTGAGGAACATGAGGGTCAAGCTGAAAGGTAAATTCCCATTAGAAATATTTGTCTGGTGTTAGGACGTCCATTTGACAAAGGAATATAACATGGAAATTCCTGTGGTAGGCATGTTTTGAGATTATTTACTTACCAATTATTTACAGTTTATTAAATTACAGTTCATTTACTGCCTGGTTATCAAAATCTTTCCAGATAATCAAAAAATGGTTTATGGTAAGGTTATGCTGGGTTTATGCTAAATATTTCTTGGTGTGACGCAGGGAAAAAAGGACGTCCATCAAAGGCTGATCTGGATACAGGATGGTCCAAAGAGGATGAGCGACAGTGTGCCTTGTGTCAGAAATATGGAGATGCAAAACCCAGTGTAAGAACAACGATCACAATGACCGTAATCCCACTCAAACCATTCATTTTTAATCCTGTACGAGTCCGTGTAAAAAAATAAAATAAAATCCATGTCGGTTTAATGACTTGGGCTAGGTTGGAGAATGAGAACCAAGCCTATTAAGTCTGCTTTAAAATTACTTTCAACGTTTTGGATGCTAATATCAATCTAATTCATTGCATTTTTATGTCCCCAGGAGGCAGGCCGATTGCTTTACCTTGGCCAGAACGAGTGGGCTCATGTCAACTGCTCCATGTGGTCTGCAGAGGTGTTCGAAGAGGACAACGGCTGCCTGATGCATGTGCACAGTGCTGTTGCCCGAGGTCGTCTGATGGTAAGACAGGATGTTGCATCACCCATTGTGCTTTGCATCCTCGAATAAGTCATTAAAGATGGACAATTACACACAGTCTTTTTCTAGAGCACTGAAGTATCTGTAGTGCATTTGTTGTGATGTGGTGCCACTTGCAATAAGTGTACAGTGGGGCGTCTTCAGTGCTGTTAATCTTTTACAGCGGTGTGAAAGATGTAACCAGACTGGGGCAACAGTGGGCTGCTGCCTCACATCATGCCAGAGCAACTACCACTTCATGTGCGCACGTTCCCGCAGCTGTGTCTTCCAGGATGATAAGAGAGTCTTCTGTTACAAGCATCGTGACCTCATCAGTGGAAAAGTATTGTTTTCATCAAGCCAAGTTTTGACTACCATTTTTGTTTATTATGTACTTCATTGGCAATTATAAATGTCTTCTCAATTCTTGACCTACCAGATTATCACTGGACAAGGGTTTGAAGTTCTTCGGAGAGTCTTTGTGGACTTTGAAGGGATTAGCCTTCGTCGGAAGTTTTTGACTGGATTAGAACCAGAATATATTAATATGATGATTGGTAAGCATCTTCAGACCAGTAAGACCTTTAAGTTTTTCTTATTAGATGCCCACTATTCCGTGTGATCACCATATTACTTTTTCTAGGTTCTCTTCAGGTCAAGAAACTCGGCAAGCTAAACGAGTTATCAGCTAGTCTAGGAAAACTTTTCCCTGTGGGATATGAGTAAGTAACATTTCAAATGCCACAATATGTGGTTTGAAGCGAAATGTTTAAGGATGGCTTGTTGCACAGATAGACTTTGCCAAAGCAACTGTACAAAGGTTTCATCATCCACATTACTTGGAATATATTGTGTTTTGCAAATTCTGACTTGATGGACTGTAATGTCATACTACTACTAAGTTTCCGTCAATAAATAGTGGAAATGCATTGACGATACACATTATGAACATGTGTAGTTGACCGTTTTGACTTTGTTTTGTTTTTTTTAGATGCTCTCGCTGGTACTGGAGCACAGTAAACCCACGTCACCGCTGCAAGTACACTTGCCGCGTTATGGAGGTACGGCCACCGGTTCAGGAAAAGCCAGTGGAAGAATTGCCTGACCAGGGAGACAATCGCACAATTGCCCACAGTCCATGCCCCCAGTCAGGTGGGTACCTTGGTTGGAATCCATTCAAGCTTATGTATTATATTTATATGTGAGTTTGTATGCATACTAAAGACCACTCATGCTTTTGACCAGAATCTGATGCTATACAGGGCATCGTGACACCAGCAATTCCCAGTTCAGTGTCCCCCTTTGCTAAACCAGAGGTCAGCAGTCGACCCAAAATCTCTGCCTACCCTCAGAATAGAAGACCAGCTGGAGGACTGTCTAGACCACTACCATCTCCAGGTAACATAGGCAGTTGAATATTAATTGTCAATCATGTGTGAGTCGTGTGTTTATTTCAACCTCCTCATATGGTTCAACCTTTACAGGTAAAATGTGTAGCAAACGTTGTGTTTTAATAGCTTGCATTTCCAACCTAGTGTTCTATCTTATAGAAATAAAACAACTACTTTCATGCCACTGTCCAGTTATTCATTTAGTCTAGATTACAGACTAATCCAAGTATTCAGAATATCACGTGCATAAGACTTGGTTTGCCAGAAGAAATGTGTCTAGTGAGAATTAATATGTTTTATTTTTATTTTTGCTAGGAGCAGCCCCTTCCAAGTCCCATCACATTTTGACCATTAGTGATCTAGATGAAACTCGCAGACCACGGAGGCATAGCCCACACTCTCAGAATACTGGGATTCGTGGACACATAACCTGCCCTACATTGGGATCTTCCACTGGCTCCATTGGCCTTCGAGCTGGGGGCTCCCACCACTCTAAAACCACCCAGCCTACCTCCCCAGTTTTCCCACTTGGTGCTACTGAAAACCTGTTAACCTCCTCATCAGCCCGCCCTGTGGGTCGAAGTGCTTCCTCTGCCCGGGGTTCCGGACTACTGGCACCCCATTCTACCTCAGGACTGTTTCCACAGCCCACATGGCAAGGTGGCATCGGCAGCACCCCTTCCTCTAACCGATCCCTCTCCTCCCCTACCCATCTTTCTACAAGACCGAGGCTGCCTTTTGAGCTTAATCAATTAGACTCGGCAGAACTGCCACATAATTTCTTGGCATCTCCACAAGAATTGCCTGCAGAAAATGGAACATCACCCTTAATAGACTCTGTGGACTCACAGAGGGTTAGTCACCTAGTCACTGATAAGGACTTCTCATATAACCCCTTTTACATAGGACCAGACCTGACTGAGGTATCGGAACTGAAGACTGAGCTTGAGATTGAGGAAGCGGTACTCAATGAGGGAGTGGCCATGAACTGTAGTGAGCAGATTGTCGTTGAAGGTGAAGAAAACCAAGAGGAGTTTTGGGACAGAGAGGCAGATGATGTCAAGAAAAAGATATCAGCCAGAAGATTACCCTGTGCTGCAGAACCCTGTACAGAGGATTGGGGAAACAGTTCTTCTGATGACGACGAGGATATGGGAAACTATTTTGACTTCTCACGCACTATAGTTGCATGCAAGGCCCCAAGAGATCCACCACATACTTCTTCGTCTGTAAGATCAATTTCACAACTGGATGGTGTAGATGATGGGACTGAGAGTGATGCAAGTGTCACCAGCAGTAATACCCAGAATTTGAAGAACCCAGGTCAGGTTCAAAAACCACCCCAGTCTCTTGATGCTCAGCATCACAAACAATGGACCAGTAATGGGTTATGTGTGGACCTTCCAAGTCCCGTCTTTGACTCATCATCCATTAGTAGTCAAATGCAACCTCCAGCCAAACCTTTTGGGTCGCTGTCCTTTGTTGGTACTGCTGATAAAAATTCCCCTATTGAAATTCCACATCAGACTAAGGGCACTGCTGAAGTAAATCTATCCACATCCTCTTCAAATTATAGGAAATCAGGGTTCCAAGATGTGTACCAGAACGATTTTGTCAGTCAGACATTTCAGTCAGGTTCCCTGGCACCCTCTCAAGAGACGAGTTTTGTTGTGCCAAAGGAAACGGGTACAACCTATTCCACTTTCACTGATGGCTTTCAAGCTCCTAGCTTAGTTATAGACTCGGGGATACCCTTAGTTCTGGAGAGATGTGACCCTCCCTCGCCCAATGCCTGTTTTACAGAGTTGGTTCCAGTCCGGCAAGATACTCAAGTTGACGCACAGGGATCCGACGACTCAAAGGAAATCTACTTGGATCATAATAGTGGGCATTTTGTTTCCTCTGCCGATGGATCTATGATTTACCCAAATAGCTTGTCAGAGGGCACGGCGGAATCCACAATCACAGATCCAGTAAATGGAGGCCAAGATCAAGTGCCAGATGCAAAGAACCCAACTTCTACAGCCTCTGTAGAAACAGCCAGGTTTACATCCTCGGTTCAGTCTTTGCAGTCCACTCTGTCATTGCAACCTTCTTTTGTGTCATTTTCAAATTCTGCACCTTCTGCAAATATTTCATTTTACCCTGCCCATACCCCGGAGGGAAAAACAATCCTCCCACCAATGGAAAGCTTTAGAACCAAGTTAATATCACCTTCAGACATAAGTCACCAAACTCCATCGGCCCCTAGTGGAGCAATGCCTTATGTGCCTACTGACTTGCCTCCCCAGCCAGAGTCATTGCTTTCTACACCATCAGGCACTGGTATGCACCTTGCATCCCTTGGGCCAGTTTCAGGAGCACTGTCTACTCCTGTATACCCTACTTACACGCAAACTGTAGGCTCTGCAACAGTTACAGTAGTCCCCTCTGCAGCCTCCCAACCTTCTCAGTGCCAGTCAGTGCCCTCTGTTATTCAACCAGCCTCTGGTCCTGTTGTTGTTAATGGCTATAGTTCAATGCCTATGCAAAGGGAAACCACCCCAGGACGTACAATTTCCATAAACTTTTCAACTCCAAGACCAATGCTTGAGCCTCAACATCAGGTAGCTCAAGCGTTACCGGGTCATGCAATTCTCACTGTGAAGGAGGTTGGGGGACCCAATGTGGATCCTACCCCTCATGTTTTACTTGTTAATCGTCTTGGCCAAATCTTTGTCAAAAACCCTGAAAGCAACACCTTCCAGCTACCCACTCCCAGCTCACCCTCCTACAACTGTGTTACACAAATTGCCAACCTTCTGCATAGCAATGCTCTTTCTGCTACACTGGCAGCAGCAGGCAACTTGCCCATAGTATCTGGAGCTGCTATCCCAGCCCAAGTTCCCAGAATGGTCACGCCTGTGATTCAGAATTCCAATACTATTACCCAACTCCTCACTACTAATAGCAATGGAACAGCAGCTCCAAAGGAAGTCAAAAAGTCAAGGCGAAATGCAAAATTATGTGGTGACGGCACTGTACCAGGCATGAAGAAGCCACGGAAAAAGAAGGATCCCTCGACACCTCGAAAATCCAAGTCTAGTACTGTTCCCAGTTCATCTGGAAAGCCAGCAGACAATCATGCAGACAGTGCTCAAGCCATTATCAACCAAGCTATGGCCAGCTATTATGACCCCAATCGAAGTGGTGCCCGAATCCTGAGCCCTTCCTCACCTCGTAATCCCAGTGTCGTAGGCAGAGCTCCTTCACTGAGTTCCATAGTTCTACCTCCAGCCCTCCTCATTGAACCAGTGTCCACAACCTCACCACCAGCTACTCTGCAGTCAGCATCTTCTAGACCAAAGCAAGTTCGAATGAAGAGGGTGTCCTCTCTTTCTGACCGCATTGCCACCAAAAAGTCAAAATCGGACTTTTTAGAGCCAGAGCTGTCCAGTGGTCCAGAGGATCAACGCAAATTAAGTTCAGCGGCTAGGTACGAATAATTTTGAGGAAGAAAAATAAATTATAAATGTGGAGTTATACATATTTCAAATTATAATTGTTTAATGGATAGTGACAGTTGCTTTTGCCAAAGTAGACTATTATGACCATCTTATGTTTTAGTATATGCTTAGACACTATACGCTTGGTATTATTTTTGCTAGTTGTAATCATAAGTGGCAGTTTATTTGAATTTCACATGCATGGGTGTGCCACAAGGCATAAATCTGAGGTGTTTCAGTTTTGTTATATACCTTTTGGATAATAAAAAAAAACTTTAGGTGAAAGCATTTCAAAGGACTGTGCAAACCTTCTATAGACATAAATATTCTAAAAATCAGTTATTTGTGATGGTATGTCGGCTGGGCCCTGTATTTGTGTTGTGTGTTTGATTTGGTATGTGTCAGGGTTGTGCGATCAAGTCATTTTAAGTAGTGAAATCTTCAGTGTGCGTGTTTCTTTTTATCTGTATAGCAGATGTGGGGGAGTTCGCATCAAAACTCCAACTGTCAAAGGGATCCTTGACTTGGATAAGCTCAATGAGGAGCGAAGTAGTGACTCGGAGAGTGCAAGGTATGCTACCATTTTACGCGCTTTCTTTGTCTTCAGTTTTGCATTCACTTCAGTTGGATGATTGAAGTTACTGCTACATTGCTTGTGAATTTTATTTAATTATAACTCTTATGGTCATATATGTTTGGTGATTTGAGGTTAAATGTTTTTTTTTTTTCCTCCATGCACTGAAGGCCAGGGCTCTGGGATAATATCTCGGTGTCCCGGGGTGCTGACAGCAGTAAACCACAGGCCTGGGACCCCACAGGGCGCAGTTCATTGTCTGACTGGACCAAGTACTCAGGTATTACAGCAACGCATTACACAGCTTGGAGGTTCATTTGGCCTAACCTTCTCTCATGCTGTTGTTCTGGCAGACTCAAGCAAGTTTCTGTTTTCAATTATGCCGTTATGTCGTGTAAATAAACTATACCTCTCCTATTAGGGATGATGTCATGCTCGGATGATGAAATTCCCCCATCAGATGGTGAAGATTATTTCCCATCCCGAGGAGATCAGCCCCACTTACGCTTTGAGATCTCCAGCGATGATGGTTTCAGTGTAGAGGCAGACAGCATTGAGGGTAATGTTGTTCTCTGGTACCTTCATTGTTATCTCATGGAATAAATTTTGTTTGTGCTTTTGCACGTTCTGGGGGCGGGGTAGTAGTAGTAGTAGTAGTAATGTCCAAAAAAAGGAGAATGGATTCACTCTGACTACTTTCTGACTTCACCTCTTTTTCTTGCCAGTTTTCAGCAAAGCCTGATTGGCCTTTCTGCACTAGGCTTATGAGCTTTTGACTACATACGGTAGCCAACTGAAAGAAAGGTTCAAACAGGTTACCAAAAAAATGTTAAAATAGGCTGTTACAAATAGGCTACCTGGCAACTGTCAACAGTACGTTTTTAATCACCTGCTTGATTGGTCCAGCGACACTGCGGTCAACACTCAGCCACACCCTCCCTGCCACAGCTTGATTCATATCCAATGTAAATGATTGTCCTTAGTGTCTGATTTGAAACCCCCAAAAGCTTCAATTGTGAAGAATTGCGTTTCTTTTTCCCCAAGAAAAGTCGAGTTGCGTCTTATTGCGGAACTTGCATTTTAGGAAATATCACTCCAGACTTCTTCATTTGTATCACATTAATGTGCATCACATCCTTCCTTATTAGTAATATTGTTTTCATGGTCTCACTCTCTTTGCTTACTCTGCGTCTTTCTCCCAGTGGCCTGGAGGGCAGTGATTGATGGGGTCCAGGAGGCTCGTGCAGCTGCCAGGCTGAGACAGCTCTCCTTCACTGGCATCACTGGTCCTCGGATGATGGGTTTGATGCACGACGCTGTGATTTACCTAGTGGAGCAGCTCCAGGGGGCAAAGTGCTGCCAGCGTCACACTTTCCGCTTCCATAAACAGGCCAGCCAAGAGGAGGACCTGCCCATTAACCCTAGTGGTTGTGCTCGCTCTGAAATCTACTTGAGGTAGGCACAGAGTCTGTAACAATAAAAAGTGTTTTGTGGGGGGGGGGGGGGGGGGGGGGGGGGGGGGGGGGGGGGGGGGGGGGGGGGGGGGGGGGGGGGGGGGGG
>JAOYMR010000012.1:3808914-3827366 GCA_025802075.1 Tenebrosternarchus preto | reverse complement strand
AATCATTTGATCAAAGAAAGATGTCACTCTATCACTTGTGTCTCTGCTGTGGTCAATCCTGTAGTATTTCAGGTATTTCAGGACAAGACTTAAAGTGATAAACTTCCAAGCTTCAAAGAAACTTCCAACTTTTCAAGCTTCAAGGATCATTACCAAAAACACTTAAAGCTCTTTCACCATGTACTAAGTGGTCAGTCTAAATAATAAATTGTAAGCATGTAAATGGAATCACACATTACACACAAAGCATTCAAAAACCTGCTTTTTAATTATGTGGTACTGCATGCAGACTGATGAGGGCAGAGTTGAATCCATTTTAAGATGAGCCCGTCAGGTTCTAAATGTGGAAAACCTGAAAGGGTCTGAAAATTCCATATGTTCTGCATCTCATCGATTGCATGAGCTGTATTTAAAGTTCGTTTAAATGTTAGCGCTGAAAACAAACTCATTTTTGGTGCTGTTACTGCATCACTGAAGGGGTCAAACACTCATTTTGATTACCTTGTGTTACAGTGCTTTGCCACAGTCATTTTGGCTAAACAGCTGTACGTCCACAATAAAGTTAAACTGTTTGACAGTCTTTTTCCATCACAATTGAAATAAAATTTCAATAAAGTTGAAATGTAAAAGATACCATTTTGTGGGTTAAACCTGTGAATATAAATACAACAATGAACTATCCCTTGGCTCTTTTGTTTGGCCATATTCATCTGCATTTAAAGGGGACCTTTTTCACACCTTTTACTACAGTTAACACAGTGTGAATGTCTAACATACTTTGGTCAAAATTACCACAAGGATCAAGCATCATGGCATCTATTTCAACCTGTCAAAGACCTGTTCAGTCCAGCAGGCTGAGTGCCTGTTCTTTTAAACGATAATGTTTCTGAATATTTGATCAAATACACGCACACCAGTAGCCCACTGGATGTTATTTTGCAGGTTCTGCCAGTGTTTCTGTTCCTCATCACACAAAGGAACATATACTGGTCCTGTTGCTGGGCTGATGCCCTTCTATGGCACTACCCAACACTACTTGTGAATTGCCTCATGCCCTGGTATCTCCTCCATGCACTTGAGATTAGCGGGAGATACAAACCTTGCTATGGCACATATCCCCTGTCTATGTGACCTGCACCTAATCTACTCTCCTGAAGAAGTCAGACTACTTGCGCTGCAGGTACCTGTGGTGACAAGAGCGCTAGCAAAATGCAAAACTACAGTACTGTAGAGAAGAATCAGTCAGGCAGGATAAGGTTGACTTGCCGTTGCCTCTTGCAGTGCACGTCATTTTCATTTGTACCAAAAGCAGGTAAAATTGATTCACAATCACTTAAGATTCGTAACAAGGCAGATAGCTATGAAGTTTAATTGACTAGGTTCTATAATGTAATTAAGTGTGATTAAATGATATGTGATTGAGTTAACAGCTAAATGACAAAAATGTGAAAACATTTTTATATATTTTTTTCAGCAGTGTATATTTAAATGTTTAAATTTCCCTTTTCAGCAGTTTTGCCATGGACAGTTGGTACTGATCCATTTTTAAGGAAAAATAGTGTTGCTAGTCCTGCCTTGGATAGACCCAGGTTGCAAAAGCAGTTGAACACAAATTTGTTAACACACACTTGCAGGTTTATTGCCAACTAACTGGCATGTTGACATCAAAAGTAAACTTCATCTACTCAACTTTTATGTCCCCTCAGACTGGGAGCTAATTTAGCATTTTAGAAATGTTAGTTTTTAATGAAATTGCAGTAATAAAAATATTTAAATTCAAAGTGTAAATGCTAATATCCATACCATGTAATGATAAATGCAGAAACAGATTTATACGTGGTATTCTCCTGAAATAAGTTTGTGTCCAATGTTTTGAGAAAAGTAAACAAGGCCTTGTTAAAAACTAATCAAAATCTGACTGTTTAGTTCCAGTATTCAAACTAAGTGACTGTATTCAGATAAAGGTCTTTTATATGTGTGTATGTGATATGTGTGTGTGTGTGTGTGTGTGTGTATGTGTGTGCTCTTGGTAAGCTTGAGATCCATCAGCGTGAATGGACATATTTAAAGGTTAATTTTGCATGAACATGGTTTACTGAAAAGTATTTATTTTATTTTCTTCCTTACAACCAGAGAATTTACATTTAAAAAACAAGGCAAAATGACTTCATCAGCCTAAAACAGCTGATTATCCTACATTGTGTACTTTCTTTGGACACAGCTGAATGTCATTGTAAATGGATAATGAGCCTCAACAGTCTATGAATCACCAGCCATGTCCTTGTTAGACACCTGCAGACTTAGACACCTGGGCTCATTATAAGATACTCTGTCACTAGCTTGTGAGGAGTCTCTTGTGACCACTGGCAAGTTACTGATTCGTATATCTTTTGGCATTGTTTTTTTTTTTTTTGGGGGGGGGGGGGCTGCTGGAGTGTAATTTTAACTTCGTCTCTCTGCATGATGTGACCTTGACATGTCTAGTCTTGTCAGACCTTGAACTGTTTATATGCTAATGCTGTCTACTCATATAATGATTAAACTCAAGACTATGAGCCCAATATTCAATGCCATTAAATATCAATTGATTCTTTATTGACATTTCTGTGTGTTTGTGATTGTTTACGGCATTTAGCAGCTGCTCTTAGCAACATACACAAGAGTTCTTTGTTGTTGACTCACAGAATGCATCCCAGCCAGTAAGTAGGACAGAGTTCAGCAGACATTTGAACTGGATCACTGCTAGTATACAAGATTCGTTAGTCCTAGTATGAATTCTATTAAACAATGATAAATACAGTAACAAATAGGTACTAGAATTAGAATTTAAATTATTCAGCAATGAAAGTGCAGCATCAATGGTCATTGAGATACTCTACAAATAGATGAGTCTTTAGTCTGAGATACTCTACAAATACATGAGTCTTTAGTCTGAGATACTCTACAAATACATGAGTCTTTAGTCTGCATTTGAAGACTGCAAGGGATTCTGGAGTCTGGACAATCAGTGGAAGTTCACTCCACCATCTTGGAGCCAGGACAGAAAATGTCTGGAAGATTGTCTACCATTGGACTTGAAGCCTGGTGTTTCAAGCTGATCTGTACGTGATGTTCGAAGTACTCAAGGTTCGGATCGGGCCTTGACTTTCATCATCATGTAGGAGGGGGCTGGTCCATTTTTGGCTTTGTAAGCAAGCATCAGGGTTTTAAATTTGATGCAGGCAGCTACAGGAAGTCAGTGATTACACACTTCAAACATGAAGAGCAAAGTTTAAAATAAGAATTCCTAGTTACAGCTCTGTTATGTATATTCAGACAAACCAACATTAAGCATTGAAACAAGATATAAACTGTTAGATGTAATTGAATATATGGGTGCTTAACTAAATCACATACTTGTAGTGAAGATAGACTACACTTTTTCTCTGATACAAACTGTTGGTGAGGTTAAGCTGTCTCACCACCTTTTTGGGAAAAAGCGAAAGCCAAGCTATAAAAGCTCCAGGCCTTATCAACCTGATGGACTGTCTGTCTTTCTTTTCCAGTATATCCTAGGTTTTACAACTCCACAAACTGGAATGAGGGAACCACTTACCAGGCTATAACCCGAACTTACCAGGACACTTTCTACACAGACTAAGAGCTACCTCCTTCAAATACGTTAAATTAAGTTTTCCAACTATAGTTAAAACAAATGGTCGTTAAATATTCACGAGCCATGGACAGTCGTGGCTCTTCCTTGGCGCGATCCTGATCGAACAGGTGCTGATTGCAGGAGAAAGAAGAAATGTGAGTGAAAGCGAGCGTTTTTTTAAACCAAACCATTTTCTTTTTTTTAGCACGCGTATATTGGAATTCGTCAATAGGTTTTTTTTGTTTGTTTCGTTTTTTGTAACCTACGCTAAGGAAACGTCTCTGTTTATGTGCTGATGTCTATAGTTTTGTTGTCAGCTCTAAATCCTCCTAGAACCTCGTTCAAAAGCACGAACGGCCGACAGAACCAACTGTACCAAATGCCAACACGGAGATGCAACCAGCTTCGGTATCAAACCCAACGACTAAGGCCGGGCCGTTTCATTACCCGTCGAGCCACATCACGCTCACGAGACTGAACCAGCAACGCGAGAATAGAGCTCTCCGATCTCTTTATGTTCAGTCGACCGGGGAACTGGTAGATGACTACCCGTAAAGTTACTATAACCACTATGGATTTAAAATCGGATCAGATGATTTCCTCCTGCCGTGTGTCCAATAGTTTGTTCAGGTAGTTAGATGTCCCAACGCTTGTCCTATTAATAGTCATTTAATAATTACGTTTATTTCTTTCGTTAGCTAATTTATTTTCTCTACAAAGTGTTCTGTCGAACTGTGCTACTCATCGAGCTGTCCTACTTCGATTTACTGCGCATGCGTACTAATTTGTAGGACGGCTCATCAATTCTTGCTACCTTGTAATTAATGGTGTTTATTGCTTTTAATTAATTTAATACTTTACACTATTACTACTGTATATTTACTGTAAATGCAAAAGTCATTTGCATTTTAGACATTTGTTAACGCCGCAGAAATGTTAGAAAAGTATGGCACAAGTTTTACTGTTGAAATCGTTAGGGTTAGCGCGTACGGTGACAGAAAGCGTAATAAAATATTACTTACTTATTACATATCATTTATTTGTATTAATTTGTAACGAAGTAGGTGTTAATATTAGTAAATATACTCTACGGTAGGACGTCTCGACGAAGTAGGACAAATCGATAGAAGACCTGTTCTCTATGAATCTCGTCCAGTCCCTCTTGTTTGGTTACGTTTGTTTGCTGTATCTCTTTTTTAGTGAGTTCCACTCTACTTTATGCAACTTTCCTTTTCTGTGTGTCTAATGACTTAATACACGTATCCTTACCCATAATGTCCACGAGTGGTATTGTAAATTTCATTAATATCTCCTGTCAAATAATGCTACCAGTATAGAAATATATTTTATCAACGTTTACTCCAGAATAAGAGGAGCACGTTTTTGTACTTTATTATAAATACCTTTGTTATTTTTTTTAGTGATAGCGTATCTCGATACACTAATATTTATATCTGTCACGTTTCGCCGGGCAGCCAGCCCGCAGACCACACACACCAATCGCCAGTGGATTAAGCGCACCTGGCGCTCATCACCACGCGGACTATGTAAGCACACCACACAGCACGGTCAGTGCTGTACATTGATTTAGCAAGTCGGACTGTGTTTAAAGCTTTTGTCTCTACACGCTGCCACCAGTTCGTGTGTGCGCCAGCTGCAACATCGGAAGGTTTCACCAGCCTCTGTTGATACACGCTGCTTCCGGTTCGTGTGCGCCAGCAGCACCACTGGACTGTTCTCACAGCCTCTGTTTCGGGACACGGCGCTTCCAGTTCGTGTGCACAACCCGCAACCATACAGCCTTGCCTTATGCCGGAGATTGACTGTCAGATTGGCCTGGCTTGCCGAACTGTTCACGCAACCCCTGTTGACGCACGCTGCCGCCAGTTCGTGTGTGAGCCGCCCGCAACTACACGGTCTCACCGGTAAACCCGGAGAGCAACGGCTATGTTGTGAGTGTTTGGCCTATTTGCTTAATGACTGCTTTTTGCGCCACTGGCAACCCTGTTTCAATAAACATTCCAGCCCGTTTCCAGTAGCGTCCTGCTCCCTATGAATCGCCGTCACAATATCACTATATATTTATTACATGTTAACAGATCGAAATATAAAACGGGCCCAAGACTGTGGGTCGCATGCGCAACTCAATACAACAATGTTAACGAGAAAAAAATCGCATGGAATTAATAATCACATTTAATTAACATAAACCTTAATAAAAGAAGTGTGTGTGTGTGTGGGTGTATGTGATATTTGTTATGCTCTTGGTAAACTTGTGATCCATCAGGGTGAATGAACCTTTAAGCATATTTAAAGTCAGCTGGTCCTCTGAAACCATGTCATTTGGAGATCAAGGGAGCAGTATTTCACTCAAGGTTCTCTCTGGGCCGCAGATATGCTTGGTTCAGTACTGGGTTTCATTTATGCTGCTGCACAGATTTACATGCCATGCCTCCCCCCGATTCCTCTTTCACATGAAGTCCTAACCACAGACCAGGTAAAGCATGTAGCATCAGTTTAAACCTTTGAAAAGCTGGATTCAGAAAAACTGGGTCGGTCTCTATATAAACTATTATATAGCTAATATAGTGTCTGCTGTTTTGTGACTGTTTTTAATTGTTTGTTATGCTAAAATAATATATTTAATATATAATAAGTTTAAATATTTAATATTAAAGCCTTGAAACCGTATAACGGTTTTTGCTTACTATGCATGTTTATTTAATGTGTTTAATGTTTGTATAGATTTCAGTATCTCAGTAGTGTTCTGTGCTGTGCAGTACTTGGGAAAGTGGTATTATTTTGGATCAGCCTCATGGAATCAAGAGGACGTTGACATGTTCCGGTACTTCGACAACGCAGTGATTGAACTGAAGAAGGGTATAAATGACACTGTGCAAAAGACTTTAGCTATTAGAGTGTAAGTGACCTAACCAAACACAAGCCAACAGACAAACAACAAAGATGTTTATTACAAATAAACACTGACATTTCAGTTAGATTAATAAATCACTTATGCTGAAACCACTTTTATTCCTTTACTAAACTTATTTATGCAAACATAAAAAGGTCATGTTTATAAAATATATATTTAATATGCAATTTTAATGTGATGCATTTAGTGCATTCCTGTAACAAATAACTCATAACACAGGCTGTTACTGAACTAAACCCTACCATAAAATTACAGAGGAGATGAGTGTAAATCCATAGGTTGGACCTATAAAACTGAACTATTGTTGGATCCCATCCAGCAACATGAAGGTAAGACATCTACATTAATCACAGAAGACCAATGTGATGCTTCTGTTTGATTTCAGTTCATCCCCATGACTTTACAACTGTTTGAGATTGTATACAAAGTGTTATTTTCATAATCAGATGTAGGGACTTATCACACTGACTAGGCTGAAGTTTTAAGTTCACATTTATTAATGAGTTAGTCTCCACTAGTCTACACTACTTCCCATGCATCTCAATGTAAGGTATATACTGCCACATTGTGGCTCAATACCAAATATCACTTGGCTACATTACTAGACAAACATTACTGTTCACTCACTTCCCTGTCACTTGTTATATTAAATTCTGTATTAAACAATGAAACTTTTTCCTAGTGGGACATCAATCCTGATATCTGCATGGGTGTCTTGGCCTTTTCAAAAACTGCTTGTTGCTTTGTTTCCCACTTCTACACAGTGTCTTTCCTCAACGGTTTATGAGTAGAAGCAAACATGGTGGACAGACTTGACAAGAATATATTGTAATGGTTCAACAACCTTAGTAAAGCTTTCAACTCAGACATGTTCCTAGGTGCAGAGGCCTTTTGGATAGCTTACACTTCAGTTATTATGTTTAGTCTTGTGGCATCGTAAGACCTAACAACACTATTTTCATGTCATGTCTACACTGTGTGATTGCCATAATGATTTTGCTGTCACAGATGACGGTCACAAGTTGCGTATGAAGTACTTGGTTATTCACTAAAATCTGGTTTTTGAATGTACGTGTTACTCCCCATAGAGGCCAGTTTACTGTCTCTGTAACTTAAGAGCCTGTCATAATCTTCTTAAGGTATCATACATTTTGCCAAAAAGCAGTATGACCATTGGTCTCTTCCTAAAATTAACCAATAAGGAGAGGCCAGGAATTACATACAACTCACCTGGCAGCAACACCTATATACTGGTATACTGTCAACAATGCAGGGTTGCTGCAGCCATTTCTTGCCGTGGACTCCACATCTTCAAAGCTTTCTCAAAAGTCAGGTCCAGTTCAGCCAGTAATCTGTGGACAGTGCTGTCACTGACCCCATAAACTAGCCAGTCTTTCGTTGTCTGTGGTAATGACTCACCATACTATCTTCTTGTCATTTTTTAAAACATATTTGTATAAACAGTACCAGCGTTTACATTGTTAATGTACATGATAAGCATGAAATACACCTGCTCTCTGTGAAAAACCTAATTATTTGTAAGGACAACAAAGGCCTACAAATACAGATTACAGGACTACAGTACTTAGATGACATAGGAGTACAATAGTAGTGCCAGGTATGATGCATTAAGACTTACAAGTTAGTACTCTAAAGTGATTATCGGTTTATGTGTAGTTACTATTACTACTAATAATGCTACTCACTGGTTACTAGTAGCCACTGTTATGCTCTTTACTCTAACAGAAAATTATACAATAACATGGGATGGAAAGTGGATAAATTGTTCCTCATGTCTGATATTGGCAAAATTTCATCCAGAAGATGCTCATGTCCGTATCATGTTGGCTGGTTAGTAACATCAATCTTAAACACTTGGTTTTAGATACTCTTTCAGATGCTCTCATTCACTCAAATACTCCAGCTCCAGTACTAATTGTAAATTTGGCTTGGAACTTATGTTACAGGACGTACCAAGAAAGCACCAGCTGAAGTAATGGAAACATTTAAAGAAAAAATGAGATGTTTTTGGATCGATGAATTTGTAATAGCCCCTCAGACAAAAGGTATATCAGTTTCCTTAAGTATGTTTTAATATCTATTATTTGATACACAATGGCACATTTTCCTTAAAGCAACATGGATTACATAGACTATAAAATGCACTGCCTCTTAAAATGACGATTAGTTTTAAACACCTCTAGGGCCATTTCTGTGCATCCTAAAAACATTCATAGTCATATCAAAATATGAACTTTTTTTCTTTTAGACCATTGTGAACTGGGAGAAACTGGCTAAACGGGTAAGTGAGGTGTTTGAATTATCTCTGCTCATACTGGTGAGAGTATGACACAGCTGTACTGGTGATGCATATAATTACCATAAAACCAATTGATTTTCAAAATATTTTAGCACTGCAGCACATACTTGACCACAGGAATATCTTTTTTGGTCAGCATGTATTTCTTTACTTGCTCACCAACCATTAAGAAAGACTCTGAATTTCCAGATAGGTGAACTCTGTAGGTGCCAAGGATGAAGATCCACTGCAGAAGACCCTTAAATATCAGAACCCACCTCTTCTAGCCAATCATCAGGCACCACAACAATAGTACAGACAGTAAAAGATCCATGTGCAGATCAGTTCAGAATCAGTTTGTCAATCAAATAAAGTGGATTCTATGGCCAGCCCAAAAATGTCATGATGAGAGTGGTGTTTGTAATATGCGTCATTAAGGCCAATGATATTTTCACTTCAGTTTGGATTATTTGTGTCTGCAGTGATATTGCTATGACATCTTACACACAATATGTGAGAAAGATCCTGTGACCTTTTTCTATTTTACATACCAAGATTATCGTGAAACTAAGACGATCACCTCTAGGTGATTTGTTAAACTTCTGTAGTAAAATAACATGAGTTTATTCCAATGAATTGTCAAATCAAGTGAGTGAAAAAGATGAGCCTCCAGGGTTAGCGGGGAAATACAGAGAAGTGGGTCACAATCATACAGTTCACCACAAGAAGAGTGTTAGTGATTTGTTTTTTCAGTGTGGATGGAAGAGAAATGTTCTTATAAAACAAAACTTCTGTCTCCACTGCCCTCTCTCACAGTTTCTCTTTCACCTCCCATGCAAGTGAAAAAGGAGAAACTCTTACCTGCATCTCCTTGAAAATATATTCCCCTCCACAAATACTTTCTACCCACATGTTAAATTTGGTTTCCACTTTTGAGTTTTAAGCACTGGTTTCTGTTTGGATGGGGGGGGGGCACATTCAAAGACGAAGGACAGTCAAACTAAAGAGAGAAATTTAATTCAAAATGAAACATGGATCATAAAATTCCTTTACAATCTTACCTCAGTCTTGATTACTGGTGTTTGTGCAGCCAGTGAGGGTTACAGTATTGATTTGTCTTCAGTAATAAGGATGGAAAAACTAAATCAGAATGTCAGAAAATCCAAAATGCTTTGTTGCTACTTATTTGATCATTTAGTGTAAGATTAACTAATCGAATGAAATATATATTAGATTCATTAACTATCAATCCCTTTGGATTATAATCTTCTAATTAAACAAGAGAATGAAATAACTATGGGAGCAGCATGGTTTGACACCAGACCAGCTCTAAACAGTTACAAGTATACAAGTTACAAGTTTCATCACAAAAAAGTACAAAAGTTAAAAAGTTCATAACAATAGATCAATACAAAATCAATACAAAACACAACATCTACACATCTTGTATTTTAAAAACAAACTCCTTTTCTGGAGATTTAAACCTTACCAGCACCGGGGGACAGAACTCGTTTTGTTTGCAGAAGGAGAAGTATGTTTCACAATATAACACTCTGAATTCTGCTGTTTATCTCTTTGTTTGTGTCAGCAGGATAGACAAAATGTAGGGGGTTGTAAATACTGGTCAACAGTGATTTGGCTTCCTGAAATTAAGTCCCGATTTATGTTTATCATCATGTTTCAGAATATTACCCATAGTGCTTTGTTCCATTATTCTCATATGTCTTAATGTATCGTATCTAAAAGCATTACCAAGGAATTGGATCAATTACATACTGGACACTGAAGAGAGACGTTGCAAAGGCCAAATATAGACAAAACTCATATACATTGTAGAATGTTTGTACAGACACTTACACATTTTAAGTGAAAAAACAGCTTTATAATTTACACACAAAAACATCAAGTGTAATATAATGCTAATGATTCTAAAATATAGTCATAGAAAAATTCCCAAAATAGATTTGAATTCTGCATAAAACATTCTACAATATCAATCTATTTTAGACTGGGATGAAACATTCAAATTCTGTTGCCCAGTGAGATTCAAGACAAACTGAAATTGAAGACAACAATCCTGTTAGTTGTAATGAAGACAAATGAAGTGACAACTGGATACAGTTGCCCCAGACCTTTGGAAATTTGATGGAAAATATGAAAGAAAAACATACATACCACATTTGTGGAGTAAATCTATAACTATTTACATAGGAATGAACTGTGTTCTGTCTCTTTTGAACAGTTCTATTACAGAGATCAAGCACAGAATCCAAAATGCTGATCCAAAATGTCTTTAGAGTTTTAGAATTGTCACAGTGCATCAGGTACCCAGACAGTAGGGCTCTCTCACACAAACACACACCTGGTCAGTCTACCACAGGAAGGAAAACAATAAATAAATTCAGTTTCAGTTTTCTATCCTTCATCCTCTAGTTAAATGGTAGAACATTCAGTCATGAATATATGTGGTTGTACAAGCTGTTTCCAGAACCTCTTTTTTTTTTGTAATATTGCATCTTTTATTTGTTTGCACCTTGTCCTATTTGTCATCTGGCCAGCTCAAAATAGATTGGTTTGGAGCAATACCACTCTGTTCAGAGCAGGTAAAGATAGGAAGTGTAAAGAATAATTCAACTTAAATGTTGGAACCTAAATTTAGACCACAGTGCCACACAGCGCAACCATGGTGCTTTTGCTGAAAGACAACTGTGTTACTAGTAGACCATCCTTTCTACAGTTTAACAGATAACGCAAAGCTTCACCATTTGACGCACACTTGTATCACGCAAAAACAGACCTCATACAGGCATAAAATATATATCTGTTTCTATGGTTACTTCTTGTGCCTCATTGTGTCTCATTCACACTTAGGATTTAACTGGGCAGAACATTAAAACTAGAATTTAACTAGATAGCCTAATGGGGTAATATGTAATATGATATTTATTATGAATTGCAAAACCTCACATTTTTACACATTAGACAGTGTAGTAAAAAGCCCTTCAGATCTATAGCAGTTTCTATGTGTAGTTTCAAAACAAAACAAAAAAACATGTAAAACATGTAAATCATGTACTGAAAAGGTTTCATAAGATTTTTATGAAGCATTAAAGTTTGTCTTTCCTCCACTTGCATTCATCTTCTATTCCTGCTTGGTATCTTTTAGCCATGACTGAGATTTATATGTTGGTTATCTGGTTTTTAAAGATGTATGTAGTGCATATATGTCTCTGTCAAGACTGATTCAATGACAAATTGCAAGTCTGCTGAATTTTTGGTCAGCAACTCAAAGTACACAATGCAGATTAAGCCATTATAATGTAACAATGCTATATAATTTGGATTTCCAATGTTTTTATGTATTTATCAGTCTGTAATGCACTTACAGAAATGGCTCATTCTTAATTTTGTCTGTATACTAAAATAATTTTGTTTGAATATGTATACAAATGTTAATAAGAAAGATACATTCTCTTCCAACGATTCCAATCACTTGCTTATCTTTTAGTGACATTTCTCTTTGTATGTGCTTATTGACGAGAACAAAGTTTAAAATCAAGGACACACAATTACAAATTAGTTAAGTGCACTCAAATCAACAGACAAAACATTCAAACCATTTAAACTCCTGAATAGTTCAAATATATAAAAACTCAATAAAAACAAAGAGATAAGTGTTTTTTATAAAAAAAGATTTTAATGGAATCTTTAGTTACATGTAATGTTAATTGTTGAAAATTGTTGTAAAAGGATGTGTAAAATGATCATATTCCAGCTGTACCTCAATGATGACATTAGCTTGAGATTTGTTTGATACTGTGCAGTTTGGTTTGAACATTGTTAGTCTCTTTTTTTTTTAAGACTAACACGTGCATGGTTTTGTCCTGAGCAACACTGATTCACTGCATATCAAACCTATCTTTTTTTTTTTTTTCTTCAAAATGTTTACTTTGAATTCGTATTTGTTTCTAATTTGTAGCTTTAGGTTGCCTGATGACGACTTTGTTAAGAAACATAGTCATTATCATATAAAAATGCTGAATCCAGTAATGAATTAAGCTCTGCAGGAGTCATCCATGTCTTGCAGAAAGATGCTTCCATTTTTTCTTTCTAGAGTAAAGATCCACTCGTATAATTTAGCAAAAATAAAAATCAACATTTTGCAGAGATTCACTGGGAAGTGAAGAACTAAAAATGATACAGTAGTTGGATAGAAACCTGTAAACACACATAAACAAACAAAGTGGTGCAACAGAGGTGCATATTGACAAACCTGCCTAAATAAACATACCAGCAATTATTAACTTGCTTTAGTGGTATCCTGCCCCTGCTATCATGATGAAAGGTCTATAAAGATTATTTAAGGTTAGCCTGGCCCCTGAAACTGTCACTCAGCACCAGAGGTTTTGACCAGTCAACTCTGTCTTGCTTGCACACATTGTATCAGTAATGGCAGCAATGACGCTTGGTACAGTACTGGGTATCATTTATGTAGTTGCACGGTTTATGGTGCCTTGCCTTCCCACGTTTCCTCTTACCAAAGACATCCTAACCACTGAGAAGGTAAGACATTAGGAGTGATGGACACGCACAAGTCCAAAACTTCTGCTTACCTTTGAGAGGCTGGGCAACAACACTGTAACAGACTGCCTGAGTGCCTTTGTGTTTAAAAGCAAAAAGTGTTAATAACGTACTAATCTCTTAATAACGTTGGAGCGTCTGATGTTATTCAATATGTATAATAAAAAAAGACAAATAATAATGACAGTAATGCGTTTTGTGTTCTGCAGTATTTGGGAAAGTGGTATTACGTTGGAGTAGCTTCATGGGATGAAGACGACATTGCAGTGTTTCAGTCAGTAGACAGTTCAGTGGTTGAACTTAAGAGCAAAGAGAACGACACTCTAATAATGACTGGAGCCTTGAGAGAGTTGAGTGACCTAATAAACACACAAACCAACAAACAGACCGACAGGCAGACAAACAAACATGATTATTACGAATAATCACTGACAGATTTAATAATCACTGACAGATTTAATAATCACTGACAGATTTCCCTTATACTAATTTATCACTCATAATGAGTTCAAAATAATAGTTTCATATAACCTATGATTGTCATACACACTTTAAAAATAGGTATGTTTGTACATTACACATTTTGTAATATTTGAAATACACTGAGTAGTAATAATTTGTCCATTGTTTACTGTATGCGTGATCCACAAATATAATTCACTTTTCTATTGTGCTTTCATGAGTGTAGCCAACAGGATGTATAAAGCTCTAAACACACTCCCATTTTAAATTTCCCTGCACTTGTACAGTGTGATGCTTGCAGTGTTTTGTTTTTTTCCCCAGTGCCCTTGGCCTTTTCCAGGTTGTCCTGAATGCCTTGTTCAGTGTACTGCTTCATGTTACGAACACAACCTGTAACAGAGGCTGTAAATGAGCTGCTGTCTTGTTACAGAGGAGATGAGTGCGTCACCAGGGCTTGGACCTACAAACTGAACCCAAAGCTGGATCCAATCATGATTGAGAATGGTATGATTGACAGTTTTATAACCTGATATTCAATAAATGCTGTCAAGAAGGTCATAAATAGTGACCATCTGTCCACCTATGATTCTCTACAACTGAGACGTATAAAGAATGTTGTTTATACAGCAGATACAAGTTTATTATGTAAACTGGCTGATAAAGTCTACATGTCTATAGCTATTCATGTAGACTATCAGTCCTTCATAAATTGAACAATTTATGGTAACTTGGTTATGTACATGTTCTCTTCATAACTTCACAACTGCAAAAAATTTCTTTCCAGTAGTCATTTTCATAAATGGAAAAAACCCCCAAACCTGCATATATTTAGTTATTTCATGCATGAGCTTATGTATACTCAGTTTATGTATATTCATGGGGGTTTTTAGAAACAAGTGCATAGAAGTGCATTTACAGTATAAATAAACATTAAAAGCATCTAGCTAGCACCTGCCCTTTGGTGAAATCCAAGCCTCTTGTGGCTGAGAAAACTATCCATAAATGTATCCAAACTATGGGACTTGGTAAAGTTCATCAGACTTGTGCCAGATATGATCAATTATAACATGTGAATGCAGAACATGGGGAAGCCCATCAGACACAGCTATAGGTAGTGCAGTGTTCATGGTATTTATATTGACACTGCTATGATTTTTTTTACTCTACTCTCAAAGGACATTTTGGAGTAGCTTGGGATGGAAAGTGGATAAATTGTCCCTCATGTCTGATATTGGGAAAATTTCATCCAGAAGAAGCCATTCTCCGATTAATGCTATTTGGTTAGTAACATCAAACCTAAACCTAAACCTCTTTAATCATTGATATACTCAGATGTTACATTAATTGTACTGTTACCTTTATATGTCATATTATATTTTGAATCTACTACATGTGATGTTCAAACTTTATGCAAAATCATATTGTCAACGTTGTATTTGTTAGTTTGTAAGCAAATGCATTTTCTTTGTAAAATGTTGTAATTATATATATAAATACTGGCAGTTTGCTCTTACAGCACGTAGTGAGGAAACACCTAATGAAGTAGTGGAAACATTTAAGGAAAAACTGGAATGCTTTTTTGTCATCAATGATTTTATTATAGCTCCTCGCACAAAAGGTAATTTCCTTAAGTTCCTTATACTATATATGAGAGATATAGTAGATGAGTACACAGGTACTCATTTCATATATATATATATATATATATATATATGTGTCAATGACAGAATAACACTTTTAATCTTCTTTCCAGTGCTTTTTCTATGCATGTAAAATACATTTCCAGGCATGTGTAAAATGTCTTTCTGTTGTTTCAGAATTTTGTAAACTGGAAGGAACAGCCTAAGCAGGTAAAAAGGTGTTGAATTGTTTGGAGACTGCCTTGTACTGGCTAATTCAATAATACAAATTATTTAAGATTTTTAGTTGTACTGGTGACATGAATGAATATTCTAACTGAATTCTTATTTAATCCAATGAAATGTAAGAACTTTAATACTATAAAAATGTTTCCACAGAAATGCCTTTTTAAATCAAACCTGACTCCCTACTACTCTATTAATGACGGCAATAAAGAATGGAAGTTTTCTGCCCAGAACAACTGAATTTCACAGCGGATGAAAGATGAAAATCTCTTTCTGAATTCCCCAAGCTATTTTCCACACTTATTTTGACTGGTCCATCCTTTCAGATTCAGTATGTTAATCAAATAAAGTCACATCTGTGTCAACCAAAGGTGTTATGGCTTTGTGGTTTTCTGTGGTTAAAAATACCTAAAGGCCATTTTCAATATGTGTGTACTTGAAATACATTCTTGCACAGTTTGCTGGCATAGATCGCGAGATCCTCTATCTACAGTGTAATCCAAGATGATGCTGAAAATAAGATTATCAACTCAAGAGTTGTTCTGGAGCATAAGGTCCTGAGTTTATTCCCATAAATTGTTGTTAAATCAACTGAATCACGAACTCCAGCCACCAGCATTATAGGGGAAATACAGAGAACAGCTCACAATCATACAGTTAACCACAAGAGGAATGTCACTTTACCTGTTCTTCGAAGAGGATGGAATAGCAATTTTAACATACAACACTTCAGTCTTTCCTGCTTTCTCTTTCCCCTCCCATATAAACGAAAAAGGAGAAACTCTTACCTTCTCTCTCTGTGACACAGATCTGAAAAAATGTGCACAGCCTTGCAAAAAGAATTTCCCACACAAACATTCTACCCACATGCAGTTTTTTTTTTTTACTTTCAGCTTTCATTACAGTGTCCCAGCTCTTATCTGTTTTTGTCTTGGGCAACGTGGTTGTTTATTTTACTCGGATATATCTTTCCTGCTTTCTCTTTCTTTAGTCATGGGGTAATGTTAAGAAATGAGAAAAAGTATGTGATTCTAAGCACTGTTACTCCATTTTATTGTTAGGTTTTTTTGGTTTGTTTTTTATTTTATTCTTCTTTGGGGGGGGGGTCATCAAATATCAGTCCATTTGCAGCTTGATCTTGAAAAATCTTCTATCTTCCAACCAAATTTTAGTCCTGGACAACCAGTCTAGAGAAGAGAGTTTGTCAGCAGAAGGGGTCTTCTGCCATCTAATCTTCCATCTAATCTGGACCCGTTATTGTTGTTTACGGCTATCGCGATGACTTTTGTGATCAGTGTTAAAGGGGACGGCACCGCTGAGTTTGCGTGTGTGTGTGTGTGTGTGCATGTGTGTGTGGGAGGGATGAGTTGGTGTACAAGTGTGTGTATTGCTTCACAGGAAAGTACAAGTGGCTTCACTGGGGATGTCCCTCAAAAACAAAGCCACATCCCAAGCAAAACAGACTTCACCTCTGAAGTGGACTATGACAGAATTCCATTTCTTCTGCGTTTTTTCAAACATATATTGCAGTTCTTTCTTTTGTGCTAGTGGAGTTTCAGCAAACACTGATTACTGATGTGGTGCAGTGGTGGGTGGGGATGGGGGTGGGGTTTAGTAGTTTATTTAATTTATTTTATTATTGTTTATTATTGGGTTTAGTTAATTTAGTAGTTTATTATTTAGTTAGTCCTGCTTTGTAGGGATTAACCATTTTCTTTTAGCTTGAAGGCATCATCATTACATAAATATAATCAGTACAAGAATCTTATCAGCACACGAGTGACTGAATTGGAAAACCATGAACATGAGATTTGTTTAATTTTAAAACGACAATCACAGGTAATTTTATGCCCAACACATTAATAAATATACAATCATGGCATTTAGCAGATGCTCTTATCCAGAGCGATTTACAAAAGTGCTTTGTCATCTACACAGTACAGTAGGTTAGAGTCCAAATACCATTGAATGAGATACTATAGGAGTGCTGAAAGAAAGAATTACAAAATTTACATTAGAGAAATCTCAAACAGAAGCCAGTACATGCAGTATGTACACTACATGCAGATAGTCAAAAACCAGTGAAAGAGCTAAATGTACACAGAGAAATAGGAAATATGTTAGTGCTTTTATATATATAAAAAAAAGGCAACATTGTTTGGTCAGACCTACTTAGGGATGATTGTAAAGGCCCACTTTTATCAGTAGCTATTGAACTCCTGGATGTGTAACATGTAACATGTAACGTGTAACATTTCACACTGTACTCTCTCTGTCTAGAGCACTCATCACTCCCTAGCAAAACCTGTACTAGGATTAGCATCTATTCCTGTATTTTAGCAGTATTCTAGTTCAAAAGTATATTCAACACAATCCTACTTACTGACTAGGATGAATTCTGTAAGTCAACGACAAATCGGTTTTGTAAGTAACTCTGGATAAGAGCGTCTGCTAAATGCTTTCAATTTAAATGTAAAAGTACATGTACATGTACAGCATGTATTACGATGCCCATCTAGCTTCAACTTTAACTGATTTTCCTTTCCAACCACAATGCAGAGAGAGAGAGAGAGAGAGAGAGAGAGAGAGAGAGGGGGGGGGAGAGAGAGAGAGAGAGAGAGAGAGAGAGAGAGTGTGAGAGAGAGAGAGAGAGAGAGAGAGAGAGAGAGAGAGAGA
>JAOYMR010000012.1:3797445-3808282 GCA_025802075.1 Tenebrosternarchus preto | reverse complement strand
TCTCACCCACACTATAAAGAAGTCAAGAACTATGTGAAGAACTTGTGAAAACCTATGAAACCCAAAGACTTGTCAGATGCTGATGCTGTGTAATCAACTGTAGGATGTTTCAGACACCTGTGGGTGAATTCTGTGTGTGGCTCAATGGGGAACCACCTTTGAAAAGGTAAAAACCAGAGGTGGAGAGGCCTGGTCTTTATGTGACTCTGCACATGATAGCAGTGGCATCAGTGTCTGACAGAGTGGAGAGGTTTGCCTTTGCCATTAATATGCTTAGCATTCAATGGGCTGGTAGCCTTTCACTCACCAGGACTGTACAAATCTTTTAACATTTCTCCTTGAGCAGGAAACAAAACAAAAAAAACCAGGATAAGTGCGTATTCTTGTCTACGCCAAATGACATTTACATCACTAAAAATGTCGCGACTTATCTTAATTCCTAATTGCTGTTTGCCTCTCTTCTGCATCGTAGTCAGAGATGCCTCAACAAAACAACATCAGGTTCAACCTCTTGCTCGGCTGGTGCTGCCTGTTGTCGGTTGCCATGGTGATTATTGCTGTGGTGTTTGCTACCGGTGCCAGTTTCCAAGGCCAGGTACAGCTGGAGAAAAGCTGCATTTAATACTAATTTGGTGACAGGCTTTTGTCAGTATAAGCTTCTGCAGTGGAATGTGCAGGGTGTACTTAGCTCAACTCATGATTTTATTTTGATTTGGTTTTGTTTTCATTTTTCAGCAGAAATGCAACGGAGAGGACAAGCCTACAGGTACGTTTGAATCTGATACTGCTTTAACTCTACCCAACTCCTTTAGGCTCTGGTAATTGCCATCACGTTGAATGGAATATATTAACTGTCAGCTACATCATTGATCAGGTTCACTGTTAATATCGCTTAGTAATTCTTACTTATATTTTACATTTTTTATAGTAATTACTAAGATACAGTTAAAATAAAAGCAGCTTGCAACCTGTGAGTTTATTTTCTTTTATTAAGTATCCATGTTGGCCTGTGTGCTTCTGACGTACAGAATGTAATATAAAATAACTATTCAATGTTATTTTATTCAGAAACTATTCCACTTCATTACACTGCAGCTGCTTTCAGAGGTAAGAATGTAACACCTTCACTTCACACATCTACTTGATCTGTACATTATATCAGCCGTGCACCTGATAAGCAAAGCAAAACTTACATTTAATGCCCATGTTGTGCAAGTAGGAAAAGTAAATCCATATGCTTACTTAATAATGATATATATCTGAAAGGTAGAAGTTGTTTATTACTCTTTTGTCTGTTTTCAGATCCCCCGTTTGAGCACAGTCTTAGCAATCACGTGCATCTTAAATGTAAGCCATGTTTTGATCTTTCCCTCATGTTTTGTGACGAGACGAAACAAAACTCAAACAGGGACTTTCAGTCGCTGGATGAACTAATAGTTTCGTTCCTTGTCTGTGTTTAGTGGAGGAAGTCCTACACATGTAGCACATAGATCTGCTAATATGAGCTGTAGAACACAACCAAAAAGCATTTAAATGCAAAAACTAACTTCCTTTCTCTCACTGTAGATGATAATTACAAAAACAGTATAGAACTGAAGTGAAAGTGAGAAATATTTAACAAAATATGCAACGTACTGTACATCATGTTTAATACTGAAACCACCTCCTACTCCTATAGTGTGACCACAAACTAGAAGTATTTTTTAAATGTAATAATGGCAGTACTGCCCTGATTTTTAGCATTAATGAAACTTTAAGGTGAATTAATGAAATACCATCATAGTTCTCTGTAACATGACTATAGTTAACAAACATAGTTCCTTCACAATCCATGAGTCTGGGGGACTGTAAGTGTAACCATGGAATAATCTATCAATAATCATCTTTGACCACAACGAAGGTGATATCAAAGTTACAGGAGCATGACAAATCATGGAAAGAATGACAGATGTGTGTTTGTGTGTGTGTGTATATATGTTTGTGTCTGTGTGAGATGTGGGAGAGGGGTTGTTCCTTTAATGGTTTGTCATCCCTTAATATATGCTCTGATACCTCTCTGAAGTGGGTGTTTCACAGAGCCCAGAGATGAAGCTGTGGTTATAAATAGGGCCTACACAAATGGAACAAACTCCTTTTTCCTACACGACTTAGTTTCTAGCATTATTTATGGCAAAGATCTGCACAGAGTTTGGTTGTCTGGTGAAGATTAATGCAGATTATTTTTACATGACATGTTTCTTCATCCTAGCTAGCTTTATATCCAAACTTTCGTGAGTACATTTTGTAGACGGGAACGCATCCATGTAACTTACTGATGGATAAGCACAAACTGGCACACACTCCCACTCTGAGAAGTTTTATAAACCTGCAAACCGACATATCTTGGCCTTTAAAAAGACATTTCTTACACTAAATACAGGTCTGATTTTTTAAATGTATTTGTTTATTTATTTCTGCGATTTGAAATTCAGATTTTAGGTAACATAAGTTAAACTTTGTAATTAGGTTTAATTCAAGTTCATTGTGTGTGGATGTTTCTAATTAACAGATAACAAAAAATCTTGGGTCCTCTCCAATTCTTCTGGCAAGAACATCATCATCTTCCAGAATAACTTGGTGAAAATCACAGCTACAGGATTATACTACGCCTACGCACAGGTTACCTTCATGAAGAAGATAGCAGAGGGAGAGGAGACAGTTAGTTTGACTGTGAATGAGAATATTCCAGACAAAGTACCACGCAAACTCATGGAGGCTGATAAAAACAACACTGGCACTGTGTCCATGTCACAGGTGATTAAACTAACGAGGAGTTACACTGTAAATCTGAGTATCAGTAATAACTCGATGATCTTCTCAAATGAGGCTTCAAAAACATTCTGGGGTCTACTATTGATTGCTAAGATAGAAGATAATTAGGTACTAGGCAGCTGCACTGTTCTCTCAGTTGAAATGATGCTGAAAGAGTTCTGCCTAATATGTGAGTGAGCTACTGCTAGTGCTCAGTAAACCTGTGTATCCTAAAATATTGCAATGTTAACTTCCAACCACTGAAACTCGTCTGTAAACACCTAGAAATTTAAGGGAATGTATTAATTCTCTCAGAATGAAGGATGCTAGAAGGAGTAGGTCTATTAGAGTGGGTCTATTAGAGTGGATCTATTTGAGTGGGTCTATTTGAGTGGGTCTATTTGAGTGGGTCTATTTGAGATTTGAGTGGGTCTGTTTTAGAATGTGACAGAATATAAAGCAGATTTAATCATGCATTTATCAGCCAAGTTGTGATAAACTACTATGTTGCCACAATATGATAAATCAACAGTAAATGTTGTTCTCTCTATGTAATTGTGTGTGTGTGTGTGTGTGTATGTGTGTGTGTGTGTGTGTGTGTGCGTGTGTGTGTGTGTGTGTGTGTGTGATTTTATTATGTTATTAAGTGGATGGTTGCTTGTTCTCATGCCTTGGTGGTATCAGAAGGTTTACACCAATTAATGATACAAAGTTTGGCTTTGTTCTGTTTATGTGGTAAAATATTTAATATTTTTGATAAGAATCTTATTCTATTCTGACTATTTTCTACTTCATTTGTTATTTATGTGGCTTATTTAAGTGTTCTTGAATTAAAATGCCTAACTTGTCACAACAAATCTGTTGAAATGTGTTAAGTTTATTGAAATGTTACATACTTTGGTATAAATGTTATTCTGAAAATGTGATATATCCTTTTGCTTTACACATTATAATACTCTTAAACAGTACATTGTGTAGGTGGCAGAAAACTGTAAGAATGACTGAATTACTGTTCTATAAATAGAACTAAATTACATTTCACTTATCCTTAAAACAAAGTCCTGGAAAAGATACCGTAAAAAAGTCTGAGCACTGTGCTAGTTCTACCCATGTGGCACATTTCTCTTTCACTTACTAATGCATACCACATGAGGGCGCTATATGATTGTAAGATACCTTCAAGCCAATTTCTATGTTTCTATTACAGTCACACACAAATGTATTTATATAGCGCTTTTAACAAATAGTGTCACAAAGTAGCTTTACAAACGCATGGGTCAGAGTCCCTAATGAGCAAAGCCAGAGGCGACAGTGGCAAGAAAAAAACTCCCTAGACAGGGATTAGGAAGAAACCTTGGGAGGACCAAGACTAAGAAGGGAACCCAGCTAGTAGCAGTCCAGTACAATAATAATACAATGTCTAGACTGAGCAGTCCCTCCAAAGTGGATGTCGGGCTTCGGGTAGGTGGGAGCTTCAGCATGTCCTCTGGCAGCATCAAGGAGTACCATGACGGCTATTATGTTCCTATTATGTTGCGGTTAACCACTATACAGTTTTAAATAAACTGAACTTATTATTATTACATAGATACTCTTATAGAAGAAACTGAATTAATTATAGCACATAAAACACACTAATTAACATTTCAGGGACACTTTATTAACATGCTGCTATTCATTGACATGGCGACTTTTAAACTCTTTAGCTTACGTTTATGATGCAGGTTCTGGCTCTCAGAGGAACCTCTCAGAGGAGCCCTTGTTTTCCTCCCCCTAGTTATTTTCTGTCTCCCATAATTACTAAGATCAAGATTAGTGGTGAAGCACTGACCACTCGCGGTCTCAGAATTAGAAAGAGAAACAGCAGCTGTAGAGTTAGAAAATGTCATGTCTGCTTACCTGAGCAAGGGAATGTGTAGGATCACGGCATTTCGTCGTGACCTTTATTTGAAGTTTGTTTGCTTGTTTGTTTGTGCTCAGCTGTCACTTCCTGTGAGTTTGTGGCTTCTGAGTGTACAGGAAGCTGTGCATGCAGCCTAGGGACAGACTCTCGTCAGACTGCAGGCCACTTAGGCTGAGTTCCCTTCACAGGGTTCCCTACACAGACTTCTAAAATGGACAAATAAAAGGATTCCCCAAACTCAAGCATATCTTCAATGGTCTTTGCATTGCCTGACCAGAATCCTTCGTTTGACTTGCAAACGATTCTCAAATGGTTTGTGCTGAGGATTCTTTAATTAATTACTCAGAAGTTAAAAACGATTAAAACAAGCAAACAAAAAAAAATTATGAGGTTTTCTAAAGCAACATTTACTTGCAGGACCCCTTTATCTGCATTCTCACTAATCTGAAAAAATAAATTCAGGGAAATTATTCTCAGGTTAGGTTTATATGCATTCTTTCAGTCACTGTGGAGTTAGACTGGAGAAACTGCAACAAACCTGCGCATATTACTTATGATAACCGCTGGTAACTGGTCATTTAGAAAAAAAGATATTACAGACATCTTACAAAACATTTTGAGGCTGTCGCTATGTTTTAAAGTTTTTACTTTTTGATAGATAACAATTTACAGATAAAATTAGTTTAAGAACCTAATTGCATGCAGAGCAAAGTATACCACACACATGCGTGTGCTGCGAGGTCTGCCATAATTTACAGTACGGTAGTTTAAGGGGGCGGAAAAACTGCAGTGTAATAAGACTGTAGCTAAAACCCTCCGTACAGGAGGCAAAGGAGGCTTGGCTACGAAGCGGAAGGGAGCAGGCATGTTTCTTCGATGCAACAGTTGTCACCACTGCCGGAAACGGAAAGACGAAGTGAAAACGTTACGTGTAGGCAAACGCGCACTCCCCTGTGGAGACGCACACAACCAGAAGAACCGAGACGCAAAGGAGGCAGCAAGGGGGGAGGCCGGGAGGAATCCTGAGCTGTGTTGGTCATTAACCACAGAAACATAACCTCAAAGCCTCCCTGCACATTTTGTTTTTTAAAGGCTAACCACAGAACCTCCCTCGCTTCTATTTTTGTAGGACTTTATTTGCATTTTGAAAGGAGCCACATGCTAAACATTTGGAAAGCAATGCAAATAGCCAAAATATAGGTAAACACACTAATAGTGTGTCTAATAGTGTCGTGTTTGATAAGCACATCGTTTTTGTCAACATTTGAATTACATCCTGATTTGCCAATATTAAAAATGCTACTTTTAAGCTAAAGTTGCGGAATTTAAATAGACAAAATATTAGCACAGTAATCAATATTTAAAGTAGAGATAGAGTGAAATGAATAATACAAATGAATAATACAGCATCCCAACGAAACCACGTTGGTTCACAAATATAAAAGGAGACACGTCACGTTGCAGTATCAACAATTCAGATCTTATTAAAGGAATCCTATCTTCTAACCTCAGGACAAAAGATATTTTCTTAAGATGGTGATTGAAGAAGTCATGGAAAAAACTGAAGTACCTTTAGGGCTGAAGCTATGAGACTATGTGGGTTGATGAAACAGTGACTTGGGAAGTGAAGGAAGGGAATGTGTGATTTAACGTGGAAAATCAGCAGAGGGACTGAGGCAGTGACTAAAAGCAGTGAGTGACTTTAGATGTCGACAGGATGTTTGGAGGGGAAACATCATCATGGTAAATGCAAAAGTGACTTTGCAGGTCTAAATCATTTCCTTCCTCCGTAATTTATTGTAACAAGTGTTAGGGATAGGGTTAGGGTTAGGGATCAAGGTAATTCAGAAATGTTCACAGACAGAAGCCTTTGTCCAGCTGGGTAAACAGTTAATCTACTCAGTACTAGAACAAAGCAATGTACATATCATGGCAGTAAATTATAAATAGCCCATTTATTTTTAAAACCAATCTTGTCATGTAATGATCTGAAAGAGTCCCTCAGTGACTACGTGACAGGCACAGTTCCCTTACAATGTTCAAGATAAATCAACAGAAGTGGCTTTTAACTCTTTTTTCTGGCAACAGTCCAACAAGTTAAATGGGGTGTCATATGAAATCAAGGAAATTGTGGTAATTGTTGTCATATGAAGTCAAGAAAATTGTGGTAATTTAAAATATTTTTCAGTGTGAAATCAAATCCATCTGTGCTAGCAGAATACA
Source organism: Tenebrosternarchus preto (assembly GCA_025802075.1). NCBI lineage: Eukaryota > Metazoa > Chordata > Actinopteri > Gymnotiformes > Apteronotidae > Tenebrosternarchus > Tenebrosternarchus preto. Next base: position 3,801,366 of record JAOYMR010000012.1, on the reverse strand, counting down.
TGAACCAAAAAGCAAAAACAAACATATGCTACAAGCTACCATGTAACATCGGCTTCTCTCAGATAAATCACCTATTGGCTTGAAAATTCTTCCAAACAAAATCGCAATTAAATAGACATAAAATTCATAACTAGGCAGGCCAGGTTCTAGTTGGGCACTAGACATGCACACAAGACTTTATAGGTGGTTCATACACCAATGACTGATAAACAAATTAATTGGCATAGGTGCCACATTACTGGTTTTTGTTTTTAATGCTCAAGAACACCGTAACAAGTGGCTTGCAATGCCAGCTGGTGGCCACCAAAGTGGGGCGCTGGACCGGAAACTCATCAGGGATCATTCATCTCTTTTCCCTCAGTTGGCCCTCTCCTATATAACTGCTTCATAAAGGCCACTCTTTGTGAAGCCTTGGTGAGTGCAATATGTGCACTGACCTTGGTGGTCCCTGGTACCATCACTGTGCCAGGCAGGTTGAGTAGGTCCTAGCTCTGCTCCTTTAGTTGTAAGTGGCTGGTTTTCTCACCAGTAAACCCATTCTACCTGGTTGCATGAACCTCCAGCTCCCTTCCCTTCCACCCTAATGTTTCCAAAGCTCTCCCTACACCCTTTATTTCGGCTGTCAAGTCTCCCTTACTCTCACTATAGTGAAACAGGTAGAGCTCTGTGATCCTGTAACCTGCTACATCAGTTCAAATTCCTTTTATGTTTCTGATTCCCTTTTTCTTTCACCCATCTAGGAGTTCCTAACTCCCAGGTGTTCCCCAAGGGTGCAGTCTGTCAGGACACTTCACCCTGATTACCCTGACAGCCCTACTACCCCAGTACAGGAACACTGCAGTAAAATTAAATGGCATATGTTATCAACAAAATTATATAATTTATAATATTTACAAGCGAGCACTTCAGGTACAAATTTGGCTTAAATTTACTGAAAAGAAATAACTACCTGTTATATGAAACCACAAAGCACATCCATACTTCCTGACTAACCACAAAATCAACACAAACTCACCCCCAGCAAAACAGTAACAGTACATCCTACACCCAGAAATGTATCCAAGATTATATACTACCAGGTGAACAAATGTTAAAAACAGAGTCCTAAGAGATAGGATTCAGAAAAAGCTTGGATATGTAACAAGAAACCAGTGGACAAGAGAACACAGCAATTCAAATCAATCAGATTAGTCAATGTGAAGCTATTGAGTGAATCTGGGCGATTCCCAGGGAGATTACCTCCTCGAAGAGAAACAAGGAAAGTGGGAATTTAGCTGTACTTGAACCTGGAATGGTGTGATTATCTGTAAAACACAAACCGTACAAATACAATTTCCAAAGCAGCAGTGGATGACAATGTCAAGGGTAACAGGATTTCTTGATAAAACTGTGTTCATATGGAAGATATGGGTTTGTATAGATTGATTTTCTCCTGAGGAATTTCCTGAGGAAATCAACAACTGAAGACTGTCTAACATTTACAGCATGACTGTATAGTGCTTTATTATCTGTCTGTGTTTCAACAATTTGTCTTGTTGTGAGACCAGTTTCACATTTCCAATTCTTATTTAACATAAGAGAAATGGCCACTCCAGTCTCAGCAAAATAGTGCAGAAGAGTGTAAAAGAGTGAACTCTGCACCCAGGAATTACAGGGTGGCCTTCAGCTACGAAGGCTACAAATTAAACTCCAGAAGTCCACACCACAGCAGCTGTCACTAACAATTGCTTTTCATGTATCTGATCAACATAACATTTTTAGATTATCAATACAATATGCAGTTAACTGGACCACAGTTGGCTGGATATTATTTGCATGTCAGACTATTCTCAACATCACATTACAGTGACATAACAATGGGAGTTGAAGGTTTTTACACTGAGAGGTCAAGTAATTAGAAGCTAATCACAGCTAAAGGGTGCATGGCAGTAGATGAATGCAGCCATTAAAGTGGCTGGTGTGTGTATATAAAGCGAACATGCCATTTCTTGAATGAGCCAGAAAAAAAACAGTGGTTGTTTTTTCAAGAGCTCTGAGAAATGATCTTGCATCACACACTGTGTTATGTTTTACACCAGAAGCTGATCTGATGCACAGATAATGCATATAAGGGTTCATCTTTGCAAAAACATATTAACATTATATTAGAATAACATTAACAACCCTTGAACTGAAATAACCCATATATTTATAACCATGCAGTTTTACAGCTTTAGTCAAATAACTCACCACGGTCAGTATAGATAGTGAAAATTAGAGTGGGCAGGATGTAAGAATGAGTTCACTGTGCTTGGCCTCAAACAAAATGGCAAAAACAGTGACTTCAGTAGTCAGGCTGGTGATGTAATAGGTGGAAACGTTTATCTTGACTATTGTATAACTGTGGGACATTTTGAGGTACACAACAGATGAATGCTTTATGCTTCTGGACAGACAGCTGCAGTTATGATGTGTAGGGTTTCAGCTATCATGCTGAGCTGATCAACATTAGATTCAGCAGATGTAAAAAGTGTTTCAATCAATTTGGCATCAAGGCCTAAAAATGTCATCATTAGTATTTTCAGGTGTCTGTTGGTGGACTCAGTTTCAGTTTGTTATTAAGTTCTGTGATCAGATAGAGAGAGAGAAACAAAGGAAGAAAAAGTACACAAACATTTCACAAATTAACAAATGGATTTCACTTTTTAAACAGACAAAAAAAAGTTGTCTGGGGGAATCTCAAACACCGGAATCTCCAGAGAAAGACAAGGACCATTACTCCAAGCATTGGTTGGATCATAAGTTAATAGCAAACTGTGCGACTTAGTGCGCCTTCAGCCTTTATCTGATCATCGCGCATTATTTTTGTATCACTTGATTTATCTTTTGCATCACTAGTTGTGTCTCCTTTGACTGCTGGCGGGGAATGTCCCTGTCATGTAACACACTGGAATATCCAGAAATGTGGAGAGCACAGTCAGTCATCTAATTCAGATTATGCTGTGATTTTAGACACAATATTATCAAAGAAAAAGTGGGAGTTTCGAAAACTCAAATCTCCATAGGGAAAACTGCCTGTGCTGGCCCTGTGACAAAGCGAAAAACAAAGCGAAACTTCTACTGCTTGTTTTCTGATCATTTTAGGCTCTGACTCATAATTTAAGACAGTCTGCTGGCCTATCAGGTTTAACTTGCTAGAAGAACAGATTGTCTATTGTGTAATATTTTGTATGCTGTAACTGCATCCCCTTCTTTTGCATAGAACCCCAGGTAGTGGTAGTTGTAGCCCAAGAACATGAGTGCCACAGGTGTATGTGGGGAGACCAGGGGGAGGCTTGCTGCCTAATGACTTTGTTGCCATCTGGCACAAATCCAGCTAAACTCTCCCAATTGCCTTCCTCCTCATAAAACCATGCAGTAACACACAGTGTGATATTGTGGTGGTGCTTCCCCAAAGGTGACTGAGTTTGCATTTTGCGTGCACTTTGTCGTTCTTGTTCTTCCATCACCAAACTACCCTATGGGTTTAGTAACTGGAGCACTGAAGATAGTCATATAGGACACGTCAGATTACTGCAAACTTACCAGACATTTCATTAGAAAAACCCAACTTGTATCTACACGTACAGAGCACTTTACTGGGGTACACCTGTCTGGTGCATTTTGTAGATAAACAATTACAATTACTTTACATGCACAGTTCATCACTCAGCCTTTTCCCTGTTCATCATTCATGGTTTCTGACTGCAAGACCACTTGCTGAATATGAGTCATATAGATAATAAGCCAATATGAGCACAGTATGAACACTGACATGATGGTGGTATGTTTGAGGGTTTCACCCAAGTCACCAAACACAGGAAAAGCCATCAACAAACCATCAGTACAAACATCGGGCAGAAAACTTTGAAGGTTTTTTGTTTCACAAACTAAATACACTCA
>JAOYMR010000012.1:3770227-3781162 GCA_025802075.1 Tenebrosternarchus preto | reverse complement strand
AGATATAGAGAGAGAGAGAGAGAGAGAGAGAGAGAGAGAGAGAGAGAGAGAGAGAGAGAGAGAGAGAGAGAGAGAGACTGATAATATCAAAGGCTGAATGTATTCCTGGCCACACCATTTCTTGGGAGATGTTGTAAAAACACAAAAGGGCTGTGCAAGAAAGATGGAAGGAGAAAGAGAGAGAAAGAGTTCTCCATCCGTTCCGTTACCTGACACACCACAGGAAACTGAGATTCCCTCACGTGTTGTCCATCAAGGCCGAGAGGAAAGACAGCAGACAGAGCGAGCACACAGCCCACAGCCGTAATGTTGTTCAGGTATGGCTGAGAGTTCTGGATGTACCTGTCGGGGCACAAACCTTCTAAAAAGGGACTTCTTCATGCTGAATCTGCAGAGTGTAAAAGAGCTATCATACCAGGGGAAAGGAAGGCCAAAACACTATACTGTACTGTATATACTGTATACTGTATATCAGATTAACTGTAGTAAAGGGATCATTTTGATGCATGGAATAGATGCAGTAACTTGTAATTAGTCTCAGTATGTGTCCCAGTGACAGCACTAAAAAAGGTCACGTTGGACGTATTTTTAGAAAATGCTTCATTTGACCGGCAACATGTTCCACAGTAAGTTTGGTGATTTTAACAGGAGGTCATGGATTAGTTATTCACGCTAAACCCTGTGACATCTCATCCTTTGTCAACTCTGCTTTTCCCCACAGGAATGATTTTCTAAGTGGTGTGGATTGATTCGTTTACAGAGCACATACTAGGGGGAAGGAGAAACCAAGATCCTGGGATGTGAGATCACCCTGAGCCTGACTGTACAACACAGATCTGCACTGCCCAACCTTAACATGAATACTCACTGACCGAACGTTGCTGTTGTAGATGTTGAAAGTGAGACACACTATGCCCAACAAGATCCCCAGGCCAGCAAAGACGGACACGGAAATAAAGAGCTTCTGCGAAAGGAAGCGAAACTTCTCGATCACCCTTGTATGATCAGCCGGAGGTCCAGCACCTGCGAAGAGGTCAGAAACAGGCCAGGGGGAACACAAGTCAGACAACCTGGTGCCAAACCAGAGCACGACACATACAGATCCCACAACAGCAGGAGCAAGGTCAGGGGGAGGAAGACCATGGAGGCGAACTCAAGCCGACAAAACCTTGAAAAGCAAAAACATGAGGAAGTGTCAACTTTCGGAGGAGCTGGGGAACGATACCGGAGATTAGCACACTGGGTCAATGAGAAAGCAATCAGTCACTGTGTAGTGGAAGCCTGTTATTGATAGGATAAAGTCACTTGGCATCGACACATTCGTCTCGAGAGCTGGTGGGAGGAGTGCAGTTTAAAGAATCTTCTCATTTGCGCTTTCAGTTGTGGGATTTAAAACAGCTGTGCAGCTTGCAAAACGATTCGCTTCAAATGAATCATTTCATAAGCCAGTACATAAAGAACATAACCAGATGCAGTAAAGCATATAGAACATGCTGATGACTAAATACAGAAAGGCCTTAAATAAACAGACTCTCTTAGAATAACTCTATTCAAGGCTCCTGTTTTATATATACTGGAAATGTGCTCTGCACATTGGTTTTCCCTGAGCTCCAAAAAGCCAGTATATTAAGTATGGCACCTGCCAAACTTCCTGCTGCCAAATAAGCATCTTGTTGCAGATGTGTTGAAAAAGGGAGAACACAAGAGGAGAGACGGTGTGGCTGCATGACCGTCGTGGTCTTTATTAGGGACAGGGCACTGTGCAAACGGACACGTCCTCATTAGAAGACATCGGAGCATCACGCGGGCCTGTGTTTGTTTTCATACTCCTCATAATGTCAATGCGCAGATGGGTCTGGAGCGACGGACTGACACTTGCCCGGGCAGAGCAGCCATGTTGCTAAGCAAACACGTGCGTGTCCTTGCTGAGAGATGTGAGGGTGTGCTGGAGAGCACTGCCGCTTGACGCATTTACACAGCGAGTCTTCCTTCGTCCTTGATCTAAGAATCAGGACGGGGTGTTGCCATGGAGACCCTGCTTCACAACCATCGCCAAAGCAATTTGGAATGGAAAGTCGTGCTCAAGTGGTTGTCACGGGCTACCGTGAGGCAGCTGAGGGAGAGTGAGAGCGAGCAATATGTTGCAAACATGCACACAGACTGCAAATAGGTTAAAGCACAAAGTTCAGCTGTACTTGCTGACATGGGGTCACTTTTGACCATTTCATACTCTTTTAGAAGGCAGTAAAGTAGCTTCTTAACAGAACCTGCAACCTCATGCAATCTTATGGGGGACACTGTGGAGTGATAATCCTCCAGGATTTGCTGGGTATTTTGGATTGCGTTTCATTTCAGATGCGTTAAGCAAGTACACGGAATCCATGGTGGGTGTCTGTGATTTTGTGGGCCTGTAAAGTGAGCTCTAAACAAATGGTCTGAATGGAGATTACCGAAATTAGCAGCAAGTGGCTGGAAAATAGGCATGAATGAGCTGCTCCAGCAAAAAGTAGATTTCAACAATTGGCATGTGTCAGCAAGCTTGCTAAGATTAGACGTACTATATAGAAAGGCAGTCTAGTTAAATCTCGTTAAATCTCCAGAGTCAGTCTATTAGACCCTTTTCACACATCCTGACAAAATTAGAGACATGCAACTGGAATACTTTGCTGTGTCTACCAGTTTGAGTCTCCTAAACTTGTAAAGTTGTGGAAAAATGTTTGTCCTTACTTTAAATACTCATAAAGACCTGCATGAAAATGTCTATGAAGGTGGTGGGATGAATTTCCACTGGCTGTCTGTACAACTCATACCCTCCACCTTCAAACGAAGACTGAAAACTGACTGCTTCACTCCATCACTTACTGAACACATACTTAAAAAATCATTTACTGTTTTCATTCTTGACAGGGCTTAGTCTGATAATAACACTGACCCATCTATTGTCACATGGGGATATGTATTTGATAGATATTACAAAGCATATGTAAGTTGTTTTGGACAAGGGTCTGTAATATTAGATCCATATGAAAGATAATAGACAAAAATAACACTCTGTGAAGCCATATTTACAATATATTATTATTAGGAATTGTCTTTCAGTGTATGACATTGTCATCCAGTCGTATTAAATGTATGTCAAAACGTAACTGTCAAAAGATCGTATTTTGAACAACGATTTTCCACTTTCGCAGTTGTCATTGGCCTTAATCTTGACCTTCCTGTCCACTCTTGACCTTCTCACAGAATAAACCAGAGCAAACACTCCTGTCGTTCCTTTGCACTGATGTGGGGCAGTGTCATTTTGCTAAAGTCATTCTGACAGAGCTATGCATTCAGTGGGATCCCAGCACGATTTTGAGCTTTAACCAAGCCTGAGTCACATCTGGCTGATGGGCAGATAAACAGCATATGAAATACATGGTCACATTTATGTATCATGATATTTATGTGCATTCTGACTGCAGTTCAGTCATCTTTTGGAACTATGAAAGTGGTCTTGCCTGGAAATTCCTGCCAACTCAAATGGCTAATCACATGCACCTACACAATCACGTCAGTGAAGTAAGATGTAATAAAAATCCGTTAGCGCCTTATTTACATTGTGTGAATAACAACTAACAGGTTTAACAGATGCCCTGTACTTACACAACACTTGCAAACTATTGCAAAACCTGTAATAAATCAACAAAAGTCCAATTTTGTTCTCTTCAAATTGTTTTTTGAGTGAAAACAATCAAAAGATCAATCAAAAGTGTAATATGAAAATAACTGTGAGAAGGAACCTTCCTTTCCCTAAGACCAGTATCCTGGTTTAGTGATGTGTTACACCATCATCTTGAAATCAATATTATGTATGTGTACCATTAATTTTACAAACATAAGACATCTGTTCAGTGTTCAGTTTATCTACTGTAGACACGTCTCTCACATTTCAGTTTGTGTGGAGCTCCAAGCGAGCCCTAAGGCCCTTTACGTGCCAGTGGCATATGAAACGCTGGAGCAGCCCTTTTTCATGCCGGCAGAAATCAATAGCAGTAATCCTCAATTACTGCAAACACAGGAGGTGAGAGATGGAGGATGAATGAAACGGGCAAAGCTGGAGACAGATGTCTAGACAGATGAGAAAAGAATTGAGGTGCCTCACCCATCCACTTGTCATTTTTGTTCCAGGAAAGATTGCCTTTAGTGCTGTCATAATATCCGATTTTCTTGTAACTCCCACCTGCAAAATGAAACAGAGGAGCTCTGAAAAAAGTATGTGAGATTACACATACTACACATAAGAGATTTAGGCTTCTATAAACTACTACTTGATATCTCTCAGTTCATCCTACATTGGCATATATTGTGTGATTACAGACAGCATGGGAAAGACTTTCCTGAATCAGGTGCAAAAGTTCAAATACGCTGACTCAAAACGGACAAAAGGTCGGTGATTATTTACTGTCTCCACAAAGCACAGCTTCAGTGAGATTTAAGGCCTCACTCAGCAACTGGTAAGGTACAAAATCAAAAAAAGAATCTTTTATAAAAACCTTTCTAGTATTTTGCCTTTATAAACACTAACTAAAATGTTGACTGGTCTATACTCCAATGACTGACAGTCCACAATCCAGTGACAGTCTACAGTCCAATTACAGTCTGAAATCTGCAAAAAGGCCTTTTTTAAGGCTTTGCTCTGCTCATACTGAAGTTTGCTGATATTTACTGCTTTGACATGAGTTTTGACAAAGAGGAAACCCAGGACCTTGCAGTTGCTCTATGAGAGTCCAAGCCATTCTGGAGCCCTGAGCGTCGAAGACAACATGGCCCTGTGAGTGTCGCAAAAACAAAAGTTTATGAGAGAAAAGATCATCACATACACAAATCTTACACCCCTCCACCCACTTTATAAATTCCCTACAAAATGAAGTAGTCTTTAAATATACATTTATTCAGTGATTTTAAAATTAAAATTACAATATCCTTCTGATAAAACGTGAAAAAAGGCACTTAATGTCCATCATTTGTTTATTGTTTTTTTCATTTATTTATTGTTTGCCAAGATGAATGCATCACTCACTGATACTCCTTCAAAAGAGCTAGTATTGAGGGCTCTGTATATCTCTTCTGTGATGTCCTTATTGTTGTAATTGAAGTCCTCCAATCTTTTTCCTTTTGCTTGTAGAGGCATGACAGTCTTATTAAGCGCCAAAGCAAGGGCCCATACAGCATCATACGCCAGAGGAGCCTCCTGGAACCCCCCGGTTTCCTCAGGGTTTTTCCCCCCCAGACGGGACATGAGCTGGGCCAGGAACTCCTGGGATGTCTACATAGAGGCAAGAGGACAGGCTGTAACATATGAGGTAGTGGTTGCTCACTGTTCAAAGGAAATCCTCAGAAGGTCACTGCTATTGTTACACACAGGAAGTCATTTAAACTGAAGCCAAGTACTGCAGATAACCTGCCACTGATGAGTCAGCCCTCCCCCTCGAATTAGGTTTACTGGATTGCCCACAGCTGCTTCATGACGTTCTTTGAAATGCAGAGCTGTAAGTTAACTGGGAAGCAAGAATACTTTGCGCAGTTTTTGGACAAATCTGCAAGAGAGTCTGTATTTCTGTGTGCTTGACTAGGCTCTGCTTCACTGTGTGCTGCTTGAAGCCAGGAACATATAGAAAACAGGATAAGATGGTACAGGGTGCTTTTGAAGGGATGTTTAACAGTAAGAACTAATAGTAAGAGTTATAACCAGAGCTATTTACATATTTTCAGAATGACATGTATTTGCTGGTAATCTGACTTAGAAAATTACTTTATCAAAGTAATAAGTTTATGCATGTTTCTAAACTCCTTACAATCTCCCACCTCCACACTAGGCTCAATTACCCTTACCACTCCACCCCCCAATTCCTGACTTTACATACAATACAGCTATTGGACACTATTAGCATTAGTATCATTATAATGCAGTCTGAAGGACGGTGATGATCCACTAACTAGGTTGGAGGCTCCGCGAACAGTCTCCGGGTTCAGCATGACAATCTCTGTAGTGACGTGTCCCTCCACAGCCTTTGTCATGTCTTCCACAGTGCAGTTGATGGCTGGGTCTTTGATTTTGAACCAGTTATCTGCATACCAGCCAATAAGAAACCACACATACTTTTTGCCATAGAGTTTCTCCTTGTAGACCTGCCAGAGAGGAGAAGAGTTAAGAACAGAAGATGAGTAATTGTGGATTAATACGAGATTTCAATAGATATTGAAGAAATGTCATTAGCAACCTTTGGGCCAGCTCTTCATCAGTCACTACTTTGTTTTTCCCGCTTGTTTAAATTAGATGCCAATTTTCTCCCAATTTTAATGGCTTTTGCCAATTCTCACCTATCTACAATATCTACCACCCATGGAGGATGTGAAAGGTGCATGCTTCCTCCAACATATGTGAAGACAGAGTGCCCACACTGTGACACCGGGCAGCCGAACACAACTGGAGAAAACCACTGTCTGCTCTCCTCAGCAAACACAGGTACACAAACTACATGTGGCTGCCTGAATATGGCTGGAATGGCACAAGTTCATGGTGGAGTGAAGCTGGGTTGAAGGACATCGATTGTTATAATTTGTTATCGAGCGTGACAAAAGAAGAATCGAAACTGCCCGGCACTTGCCTCACAAAAGACTTTTCTCGCTTCCGTCTCATAAAAGAGTCCCACGATGATCCTGGCATCCTGTCGCTGAGGAGTAAAACGGAAGGAGATGCAGGTGAGAAAACAGACGGTGCAGCTTAACTCAAGCCTACGTATAAACGATATCATTGCTACATATTAAAAAGCACTGAATAATGCGTATCTAGGATAAAATTCAACTGCAAAATTTTGTGATCCTTTCCCATATATTTTCACTTTTAACTGTAGTCTTTAAAAATATTTCACAAATGCTTTGTGGGTTTTTTTCCGAATGTTCAGTGCATTTCTAGGGACATGTAAGCATTCTTAGACTCTACAGGGGGGAAGAGCAAAATCTTACAAGGTTGACGTGTAAAGAAAATGTTGATTTAAACAGTTATCATCTACTGTCAGCTTTTAGCCCCTGGTCATAGACGTGACTGGCGAAGCTGATCACATGATCTGACATGAGGGACTGGATCCTAAGGATGCCGGCTCACTCCACATAGTATTTTCATTGCACTCCACTGTCTGCAGGCTGGAGGACCACACAGCGCAGGTCGAGCAGGCAAGGTGGCTGGTGAATTTTTCATCAAAGCACCTTCAGGTTTTTGACAGCCACGGCAGGATCAGTGAGGAAGCTCTGCCTGACGCTTATTTCGATCCCAGCTTCCTTTACCCTCTGCTCCAAATCATCGAGTGTCTGAGAGGAGACAAAGGGAGAAAAGGGGGGGGGGGGAGACCAGAGTGAGACCAGAGTGAGACATGGTAAAAACAAAAGAATGACAAATAGTCACATGGGTGTGGAAAGAGACAGGCAAGGAAAAAGAGGAAGTGGAAAAAATAAAGCAGTGAGAGAAGAAAATCAGGGGAAAGCAGAGAGAAGCAAAAGTTTCAGTGAGACCTGAAGGTGATGAAATTGAGCACGAGTAAAGAAAAACCTACAAGAAACCTCAGAGAAAGAAAGGGAAAGAGCAAACAGAAAATGACAACAGAAAATGATACTGGGGAGACAAGAGGAGAAAGGAGAGATCATTACCAAGCAGAATTAGCCTGGCAAAATATCGAACAAGTGCTTGGGAGATTTATGATTCAGTCAATATTCTTCACAACCAGTATTCTAACAAATGACTTCAATGATCTTCCAGCACAAGAGAGGTGATCAACCAGATTTTCACTCAGCCGGTGGAACAGAAAGTACTGGACGTGTTAATCCAGCAGAGAAACCGAAATAGAAGCTGAAACAGGAGAAAGTAGAAGTAGCTTTGAAATGGAGAAATGACTATAACATCTCACTTTCTGGCCTTTAGAACATCCACATTCTAGCACCTTGTTCCCTGTTCCATCACTGTCCTGGGGAGGTGCTGTCTGGAGACATTTGGTTGGATCTGAGCAGTTAAGATGCTTCTGTACACCTCTGAATCCCAACCACAGAATCCAAAAGGAATCCATCCAGAAGGAGAAGTGAGCCAGTTCCTCTGGCAGTCGAACGTGCCCATGCCTCCACTCTTCTCAGAAGGGGCTCGACACACTTTTAGGTTTATAATCTTTTTACGAAGTTGAAATCTGGCTTGAGATCATGCTAGTATATGCTTCCCTTTAATTATTTTCTGTGTTTTTTTTTCTTTGTGAAAGTATTATCTGGTCATTCCCAATTAGGACTTTACATGGTCTGTTGTTCTCCTAATATTTTGTCTATGCCTTGGACTGATTACGTTTTTTTAAGTGCAATATTTTTCCACTTTATTAGCATTTAAGTGTTACAGTGTTTCACCATACCGACGTTGACACACCTTTGGCCCTCATGTTGCGAGACGACAGGTAGAGACTTCACAACACCACACCTGCAAACAACTCTAGACCCTTTGCGGTTTGTCTTTTCCACGGAGTAACAGTGCAACAACATGCATCTTAGCAACAGCATGCGTCTTAGCAACCAATAGCTGAGCAGTCGACCTTCCAAGTATTTTCCATGCCTTATGATGGAGAATGTGTTTAGATCTAAGTGGTACACTGAACAAACCCTCCAATTTAGAGTGAGACTAGTTTTTAACTTCTCTGTCACTTTTCCATTGCTAATTAAAGTATGTTAATGTACAAGGTCCTGTCCAATTACTTATGGACAGTATCATTGTATTAAACAGTTATGTAGCCATTTCCTGTTGATGGTTTATGAAATCCTCCTGATCTATGTAAGGTCAATGTAATATATGAATATATGAAACAGTGCTAGTTCAACGGTTAAGGCTCTCAACTCACAACCAGAATGTTACCAGTTAGAACTCCACCACTGCCATTTAGTCACTATTGGTATGTATTTAGTTGTAATTGTAAGTTGCTGTGTATAAAAGTTAAGATGTATTCATTTGTAATTGTAAGAGATAAAAGTGTCAGCTAAATGCCATAAATGAAACAGTCCATCAAGTGTTTTAAAGCACTAGATAGTCCTTCAGACTGAATCTGACACAATGACCTAGTCAACTGGTGTCCAACTTTTTTTCTTTAACGTTAACATCTGATGAAAACATCTGTGCAGAGATCAGACAAATCCAAACCGTGACTGACCGAAGTAAACACCTCCGTCGTCTGCTGGATGGTGGCAATCTTGGTCCAGTTCCACTTCTGGAAGAGGTGCACGCGGGTGGGGTTGTGGAGTGTTGCAGAGGGGTGCGTGCGGAAGAAGGTGGGGAAGCGGTGACGGTTCGACAGGGCCGGGGAGCTGGAGCCGTAGGAGAACTGCAGAGCGAGAAGAAAACGGACACAGCGGCTGAAGTCGCGAGGTATAACAGTTCGTGTTGGCAGAGCAAAACCGAGTTTACAACTCTCTTCTAAAAATGCAGCGTAATGTAATTTAACTGGATTTCAGGGCTGCACTGCATGGATGCACAAGAGAAATTACATACGTCCCTGGCTCAGAATGTAGCTTTAACTAGTGAGCACCTTCCAGCAAGCTGTAAAATGAGGTCATTGTGGACAGTGCAAACAAATGCTTTGGCATGTCATGATAAATAATTCACTTTACCACCGTCTCTATTCCTGGTATTCAGTACACCAGTACTTTACCACCATCTCTATTCCTGGTATTCAGTACACCAGTACTTGGCATAGCAAGTAACTTTGACATTAATCATATTCCACAGGGAAGTGTAAGAATTGAATCTTACAAGCCTGTGTAAATGCAGTGAAACTGAAACACTGTGCTGTTGGTTTTCTGAATAATGCATCAACCAGACATTTACTGATAGTCATGTGATAACAGAATGACTAGGACTGAAGCAAAATGTGTCTACAGAGAATGTATATAATGCCTCCTGCAGGACTACAATTGACTTGCGAGAAAATTTCCGAGCAGAAGCGTGATGTACCATAAAGACAGATTCAAGCAAAGATTTTAGAAATGACTTGCTAATGCACATTTGCTCAGGTGTTAACGGGCAAAAAAACCCCCCAAAAAACAAGAACCATGAAAAACAACAAGAATCTCAAGAGATTAGTTAATCTCATTTTCAGATTCCCTGCTTTTTTCTCTTTCTTCCAATATAATCTCTGATTTACTATACGTTCTCTGTTTTTCCTTGGATTTTTCCCCTTTGCATTTTCAAACGCATAGTGAACAAACAGAAATAAGCTATACGTCAGCTTCTCTCATCCATGCATCTCATACTGCTAGACCAACAAATATCATTAATCACAGCATGGCATTCTGAGTGCAGTATTATTCCACAGCTAAATGATTAAAAGATTATGCTGTAAAATACCCATGTATTATATATTTCAGTCCTATAACAGATGCACACAAACAAAGCCAAAGAAAATTATCAACTTAAAATGTTTTCCAGGCACAAAAAGGCACAAACCAACAGGAAGGGTTTCCTAGACATCAACTAAATTGCAGTATCAGTGGTGACTCAACACTGAAAGCAGTACAGGATTAATCTTGGTCTGGGAAAACTGCCTAACGTATAATTTACTGTACCACTTTTAATGTGGTTTACTGTGGGTCTGGACCAAAAGAATCTTATAAAAGAGAGACACACCACAATGAGGTTCCACATGCGAGCAGCTTCTGCCACTAGGGTTGAGACAGAGCTGCAGCCTGGCATCAGGACAATCTTTATAGGGTCTGTGTAGAGGAGGTCATACAGGAGCTTAGTAGCTTCTCCTGGGTCACACTGAGAGAAACACAGACAGCAGGGGGGGGGGGGGGGGGGGCGTGTGAGGGAGATGGAGGGACCGAGAGAGAGAGTGGGGGAGAGAGATAAAGATATAAAAATTGAAAATAAAAAAA
>JAOYMR010000012.1:3723071-3753091 GCA_025802075.1 Tenebrosternarchus preto | reverse complement strand
CAGATATACAGCACATAGCCAATCATTCATGTAGGCTGCAAATAATGGTAATGTAATGCAGAACATGCACCTTCAACTTAAAGCAGAAAGAAAGAAAGAAAGACAACTTACTATAACAAACTGGTAATATGACTCATAGAGGGGCAGAAATTAGACAAACAAAGAGGACATACAGTGGCAGAGGGGAAAATGTGTGAGAAGGAGAGGGAGAGGGAAAGAGAGGAGAGAGAGAGAGATCAAAGCACTCCAAGCTCAGAGCAGGGGACAGAGGAGATGATCAGAGGAAACCAGTGTTAAACTTTAAATACCTCATACCGGGCCCCTCCACACTCCGAATGTAATTTCCATAAAAGGGCTCTGTGTGAAACCTCTCCAGCTACCAAGATCTCCAGCTATGTTTGTCTAAAAACATTATATGGCTGGTAACATTTATTCATACATATTAATAGTTTTTGGAAACATAACTTTAACTCTGAATCAACGTGTAGATCGAACGCACTTGTGAATTACAACCCGGCAGAGCATCTAACCTGTGTGCAATGTTAGGACCATGGACAAGGACTGCACGCGCTCAAAAGCGGCCTTCCAGGTAAGAGTTTGCTCGCGCTGGGTTTAAATCACAGTCGTAGGCAGAAATAATCCTCTACACTTTACTACTATGTAGGAGTGCGTAACGGAAAAGCAAGTGCTACAGTAACGTATTAATGTGCCGTCAAATTTAACATTAAAGAGCGACTGGTCACTGAAGTGGCCGTTCTGAAGTATGAGTACCGTTAATTGGGCAGCAGGTCAGGTTTTGTGTACCGGTGACCGTGGTAACAATTGGGAATCGTAAATGTACAATTGAAGACCAAACAATAACAATCAGTTCAGTAGTAGCGTTACGCGTTGCCCCATTAAAAACGAATTATAACGTTACATCAGGAACAGGTGGAATAAAAGACAAATAACCACTGACATATAGCAACAAATCGATTTACTCACAAACGTGACAGCCCCGTAAAACGTCCTTCAGTTTCGACTCGGGGAGGGAAAATGATTTCCGTTTAGTGGGTGTTTTCATATGTCAAAAATTATGGTCGTTACTGATTTGATTGTGCAAGTCCAGCGTCGGTGCATAGTCTAACATATGGATGGCTTATACATCATTGCGTATATTGCTTTGAGAAAAAATCCATCTGATTATATATATTAAAGGCTACATACAAATGCAGCCCCTACAGACGTTTCAGTAGCGACATTGCTCATCCTTCCTCCTTCCCTTTCCCACTCTTCACGCGCTCTCACTTACATGCGACGTCACATGAGGTAACGTAGCTTACGTAGCAATCCTTTCATCGTGTGTCGATTTTTTCCTGGTAATTTCTTGGTGGGTGGTAGATGGCCGTAAAACTTAACTTCACATAACCGTGCATTTACACGAATCACTTTTTAACCTCTAGTTCGATTTGGACTGTCTCTCGTTTTTGCGCTGTACCTTGACTAGGGTCTACCCCCACACACTCCACCGTGCACTTTCCTCCGAGTGTGTTCGTCTATTTATACATGGCCGTTGAATAATTGAGGGGAAGATTCCAGTCCAAGATGCGGTTTTCATGTTGAAGTCTCACGAGTTCTCATTATTTTACTTTCACGTGCGCACCCACACATTGGGGAAATCAGCGTTCACAGTCTAATCAGTCGCTTCACTGGAGACGCGTACATTCACTGACCATGTTACTGACTTTGTGGGAACGTCGGTAGCATGTAAATCACTTCAAGGACCGTCAATTTCTGATCAAAGAGTGTATAGGCTGGGTGTTATTTGGGTGATGGACGATCCTCAACACGGCACAGTCCTGGTAGTAAATGTTTATGGAATCACCGTCACTGCTCATTCAAATTGTGTGGGGAAAATACAGCCAACGGAGTCCCATAATCAGTAACTGAACCTTGATAAAGTGTTGGAAGATAGTTAACACAAATTGTAAATTGTACCAAATTGACTATAGCATTTAGCTTAAACAAATACGTCCATGGTGTCGCAGTTTGTCGTTGTTTTGACAAATCAAAATGTAAATATCCGGAAATGTTTACAGTGAGGCTTCCCGTGACTCTAATACGTTCACATTTCTCTGAAAAGCCACTGATCAGCAATGCTTCCTCCACTATAGGGCAAGATCGCATAGAGCAGATCTACAGATGGAGAAGCTAGGACTGAGAGTGGAGCATTTCATTCTGGGAAGTGAAAATTTCTCATCAAATCAATGAGAAAATGAAAAATGGAGATGCACAGAAAAGAAGGCTAAAAATCACGTTTAAAACATGCAAAAGTAAAAACAATTAAGAGTTTTCACATCCAAGAAATTTCCTGTTTTATTAAACACAGCATCAGCAACTTTCATGCACGTCTTCATGAAGAACAACCTCCAAATACAATTACAGAGGGGCTACTGAAATGCAAAATACAGAAGATTTGTACAAGGGAATCTATCTATTTTGTCGAGGACAAAAATCTAGTATATACAAACAGAATAAATTCCAAAATATACTATAAGTATCTTAAATAACAATCAAATTATTTACAGTCAGTTGATTTGTACTGCATTAGTTAAATTATGTAATACATAACTATAAACAGAATGGCTGCACTCCTTTTTTTTTCCTTTTTAAATTTTTTTTTTTACACAAACTCAATCCACAGGTTAAAAATAATCCCTCAACGTTTCCATTCATTCAGTCCACTGAACTCATTTACTAAATTTCAGATTAGATTTGTTGAATGTACTGACAGACCAGACAGAACAACTGTGAAGCAAGGATGCATCCAAACTGTGGCGGTTTTGATGGTCTTTGTATGGCTATACAATACCAAGTGTGTGTGGGCCAGAAATTCAGGTTTCTGAAAAGCAAGTTCTACTATTAGTTTCTAAAGAAAAAAAGGCAGTTTGAAATATATTGCATGTGTCTATTTTCTAAGAGGTAGGCCATTGCTTGAAAAATGTTCCAATTGCTAATGAGGTTTGGAGTGAAAAATGGAGGCAAGCAAAATAATGGAACAAATGTGCCTTAAATGTGTATTTGTCTTAAAACCAATCTGGGAATGGTTTCAAACAGCCCTGAAACTCTTTTATACTGCACAACACAGTTTGAGTTTTTACACTTTGTTTACAGTTGCATTTTCGAATGGAAAACCAGTCACTAATGTCAGCTTCATGAAAGTCATGACACACAGGCTGTCTGGATTAAAGAGGTGTAAATTGAGGTCAGCAGTAATTACTGAGGATTATTGGTTTCTAGCAGCTATGCCACGTGCTCACTGACCCCTGATCAGTTTCAATTTGCGATCATTATCCACCTCGTCAGGCACATACTGACAACGTTTAATGTTAAATCTTCCCAGAAAAAATGCACATACGGTTTTAATTTAATTAAACAATGTTACTACGTTGTCAGTTTGAAATGTACCACCTAATTTATTAAACTCATATCACCAGTGCTTGTGTCCCCTGCAAAATGTTCCTTATCACTACACAGTTGTTGATGAGCTGATGAGTGATCTTGAAAACAAAAAAAAAACTGCTGAAAATCCAAATACTACAGGGTTAAGCACAAGTATATCTGAAATTGTTCAAATCCAATTCAAGCCATTCAATGGAATATAGTGGGAAAGGCTTGATAATGATTTCAACGGTAGTAAGATACTTTTACATACTAAGAGGCTCCTGGGTTTCAGTCTAATAGTTTATTAATCTTTAGGGTCAAATTTTGAACACAAAGACTAAACCCGTTGAGAAGTGCTAAAATATAGTAAAAGGAAAGCAGAATAAAAATGTCTTCCACTGTAAACTCATGACACAAACCCAAAAACTGCAATTAGGGTCAGGGGATGCCAGGACCACACTGCAAACATGACTGCAAACAAGTGATTTAGATCAAAACTACTGAACATTACCCCTTTATGCTCGGGGCACAGAGGATTCTCATAAACTCACACTCCTTTGGTGCTGTTTCAACATGTATTCTTGCTTCTCCTGCTCCAGTTTGTCCAAATTTTTGTCTTTCATCCCTCCCCTCTCTTCACTCCTTTTTCCTCTCTCCTCCTCTTCTCCTGAGAGACTGACGGCGTCACTCAGCTGGTCACCCAGGTGGTCAACAGAGTCACACTTCTCCAAGTCAGAGACAATGGTTTTCAGGTTTAAAACAGAGAGAGGGTCAGAACTGAGTACATCCCCGCCCAATGTTCTCTTTTTTTCACTCTCCCACCAATCAGATTTTCTATGTCTCTCCACCCACTCTACTGTCTTAACCATATTGTTCTGGCCATCCGCACAGTCATGTATCTCTGTACAGCCTGTGAAGAGGCCACCTTCATTCCTCGTACTAGCGAATGCCTCGGCTCCTATTGGAGGACTTCGTGCACCAATGCCCTTTCTACACCCTTCCTCTTGATGGTCCAGACCCCTCTGGGCATGGATCTCCTCACTGATTTTCTCAAGATGGTGCAGAGTAATGGAGTAGCGTCTCTTTGCTTCAGTCACACGTTCTTCTAACTCAGTCACTTTCTGCTTCTGCTCCTGCAAAAATGAGACACATTCTGTTAAAGACTGACTTAGACAGCTAAAAAAAATGAAGGATCAAATCACAGGATGGAATGCACAATTTATAACAGTTTAAATAGTCTCAATACTACTTCTGGTTGTAACATTACTAGTAACTAGTAGTACCAATTCGTAGAAACTGGGTCAACTATGACCAGGAATAAAACAAAGCCTAGAATATGAATCTATTGACTCCACTGTCCCAAATACACATATATATACAGTGTGATTATCATGTCATAACATGCCATAAGATGTGTACTGAAACACAACACAGAATGAAATCTTACTGACCTCCAAAATGGAGTTGAATTGAGCCTTGAGCTCAAAGTAAGGCTTAGACTTGATAATGGTCCTCTTTAGGGCCTTCTGCAAGGACTGAACTCGAGCCTCGGCAGCCTGGCACAGCTGTGTGACCCGCATGTGCTCGTGCTCACTCCGAATGCGCTCCTCCTCAGCTTCGTTCACCTGACGAAAATGGTCAGGCATCAGCTTACCATCTGCAGCATTCGGCTGCTGTAATCTAATATAACAGCTCTGCAACATAAACCTTTCTAATTTAGTTCAGCTCGGCACAGCACTCTATGGAAAAGCTGAGACTTGCTCACTTAAAGGCAAGGGGACCTTCCTGAAACAGCCAATTGTGTAATAATTTCCATAATCAATTTAAGCAAGTCTTAAGCTTTTAAGAATAAACTATTCAAAGATGGTCTGGAAATCAGGAGGGGTCATGTTACAGTAGTCAAGATGATCTAAGCATAAAACCATGACCTAATAATAGCCTAATAAAGACCCAATGTCAAGACAGTGAACAGAGAACAGAGGAGTTTGGAAGCAAGATGTCATTTTTGCTAGTGCAGATACCTTTGCTGTGGCATGATTGAGCATCTCCTGCCATGTTTGGTCAAGAGTCTTGTCTGCTGCCATGCCCTGCTCAGCCACGAACACCATCTCGCGTGCAGCTGTGTGCATGGAAACGGCCCTCTCGTATCTAAGAGCTGCATTCTGGGTCTCCTGCTGGGCCTAAGGGACATATGATGAAATTTCAAAATAAAAGGACTTTACTAAAGCCACAAGGCCAACAACCAAACACCCATGCAGGAGCTTTGCTATGGAACGAATGATAAATTTGTCTTGCTTTATTTTATAGTTTCATAAAACCATACATTCAAATATGAGTACCTCTTTAGCCAATCTCCGTGCCTCATAGTACGGTCTGGCTTTCTCAATACAAGTACCCAGTTGAGAGGTTTGAGCACTGAGCTTCCTGGTTGAATCTGTAAGAATCTTTCTGTAGCTTGACCTTGCATTCTGAACAAAAAATAAATAAATTGTCAGAAAAATACACTGTTCATTTATTTCAAGTGAAAGTCTTCCACACTTTTGAAGATGCAATACACAGTGTTTGTTAATGGAACTTGAAAACTGGCAAAGTATTAAAACTGCTATTTAACTTACATTTAGTTGTAACTCGAGCTGGTTAATCTCCTCGCTGGCTTCATTCAGGTGCTCTAACTCCTCCTGGATGAAGCGGAAATTTTCACCTAACGTATTACTTTTCGCCTAATTGTCTTCATTAAATTATTAATGCTGGGTACATAATCTTAGCTGTACATTTTAGTAATATGCTTTCTTTTTTATTTCTCAAATTAACCATATAGTTAGCTAGATATATTTTTCCGGACGATTTTTAGTCACCTGTATCCTAGGATCCAACTCATCATCAGGTTGTTTTCTATGTACCCCATTCTCTTCTTGCTTTTTACAAGCTTCGTTCAATCCGGTTTCCACAGACTGGCCACCAGCATGTCTGTTTTTATATTCACAAATACCGTCTTCGGCAATTTCGTCTAGTTCTTTCCGATTTCCCACTCTCTCCAGTTGCAGAGAACCCGCTGGACTGTCCCGCAACACCTTGTGCTCCATGTCCTTTCCTAGGGCTCGTAATGACAATAACTGTCTCTAGCTAGCAAGCTAACAAGGAGTAGCTAGCTAGCTTGCTAGCTAAGTAAGTTTATGTAGCGCTAACCTAGCTATATTTGTTACCTATCTAGCTACGGTTTTTATACGTTTATGTAAGCCTAACTAATATTTGATTACTTGTAGTTTGAATCTGACAGCTGTATGTTCTAGCATTATAATTAGCTTTTTGTCAGCTTACATCCAGAATTGCTAGCTAGCTAGTTAGTTAAGATAGGTTGTGATAGCTAACGAACTAATTAATTTTTTAAATACCATTATTTATTGGAATGTATTGCCATGTTACACTGCAGCTATCTATATGTTAAAATAACAAAAGAAAAACGTCTATGCACGCCGAATCACCCACGCTAGCTAGCCACCTTTCCAATATGACGGATTGGATGATAAACAGAAAATACGTCAGGGGAGTTTCGGCTTCCATAGTATTACGTAACAGCCCAAGACTGTCCAAAATGAGCTAATATCTTTAACTGCAATACATTATATCCTTTCAGAACTATTTTATTGGTTATTTAATATAGCTACTGTAATTTACTATTTATTCGATCGGCAGCACTTTTACTTTACTTTATTACATTGTACATTAACTATATTAAGAACTAAGTTAGTCTGTTTAAACTACACCGTTTTCATCCTCTGGTGTCATTTCAACTATTCGACTATGTTTACATGTAAATATATCTACTACAATTTAATTGACATTTTTACAAGCAATTGTAGGTCTACAATAAGTCTCACTAATCTTAGTTTATTCCACACGGGGAACCTCTCTGTGACTTGTTGAGTGTAGGAACCTTTCTAAGTATGTTTTGTTATTTTGGTGATGAGACAACTTTTTGCAGCCCCAAGGGATCTTGCTGGTTCATTTTCATTTCTGTAAAGCGGTTGCAGGCCATGCCCATAAACCACAGCTTCCTCTTTGGAGTCTCGATTCCTGTTCTTGAGGCGTTTTTCCTTGTCAGTGTCATGTTATGACAGTGGACACTGTAAAATGTTATGGATTAACATCCATCTTAAAATACCTTCCTGAAAAGCATTGTGTACTACCAATCAAATCAAACTACTTTGTCTCTGCTAGATTTTTGTGTGAAATACTGAGCCTAAAACTATCAATACTGAGATTAAATGAAAAGATATTTCTTTATTTTCTGCATTTATTACATACCAAAATTGCAGTATAGTATCAATTTCTAACAATCAATTAATCTTTCCCAGCAACCGTATTTTTTAAAAAGATATACAAAGTGTCCAAAATATAATCATCACCACCACCACAGATCATTTCAATGAAGATAACAGTTTTAAAGGCACTTAGAGAAGTAACAGGTGAGTATATCTTTCTATAAATCTTGTACACATTATTTGCATTAAGTGCCTGATCATTATTCTGTTTGTCATGGTAATAAACATATCAGTGTTAATTACATTTATGATGGCATCTTGGTGTAATAATTCAAAAACATCTAAATTCAATACTTAAAGTTGATCTCTCCAAGAATGTTAAATTGACCTGAGATAGCTATTCCAAACCATTGTCTTTGGTCTTGTCTCATTGTCCACCCTGGCATTCATCAAATGTTACTTGCTTATGTTCTCTTAGAACGTAACTGGTAATTCTTAGCACTAACCTTTATTTTCCTGAAATACTGGCATGTTCTTTATACAGATGTACTGTGAACATTTCCAAAACAAACACCAGCCACTTTTTATCAGAAATGCCACCTTATAGGAAACACATCCAAGGTATACAACTACCATAGTGTTATCACTGTCATCATGATAAAACTTTATGATTCACTTTTATTGTGAGAATTCTCAGTAGAATACTGACCATCTGCTTGCATAAAAAAGAGGTTTAGACAGTGGTATCATACTTTTAAGTTAAAATTGCATAGAACTAGCAGATGGGATATTAATTATGCCATTATATACTAATATCTGTTGATATTTATTTGATATTTCCTCCTTCTTGTTAAATAAAGTAAACAGTGAGTGCAGTTACTGTAGGCATTTCTTAAAATTAAAAAGGGGGCTGATGAATGTATTCTGGTATGTGACCTTAAAAGTGTCGTTATCAGGTATAAAATGATTGTATTAATTTAGTATTAAGGTTAGTCTATTTGCACCACATTGTGTGAATTATATTTTGTTATGAAGTACAGTATCATTTGTTGGTGCTGTCCACAAAGATTGTTTCCTGGCAGTGGGCACAGGCTTCCTTAACTCCAAGTTGGATCATACTGCTTCCAACCAGCAGGTGGCGCTATGTAGATCCGCCTACCTCGTAAAAAGAAACTAACAACACCTCGATAACCTGTTCGTGGTACTCCAGACTTCAAATCATCCATTAGCCCAAGGCTGCGTACCAGAATTTTAAAACTCTGTGGGTTGGAATACTGCACCCGGAAAGGGCCTTGTCCAGACAGCTTCCCACTCTGAAGCTCTTCTACAGTCACAACAGGAGCACTGTAAACTTCCCTCTCGAAAGCCTCAGTATATTTCCTCTGCTCCAAGTAAGACAAATCTATTTTTGTAAAAGGCACAAATTCAGTATTGAGCTTAATAAAGCGAAGGTATTTGTCATAGAACTGACCCAAGCTCACACCCTTATGGCCAAACGTTAAAGTCCTGGATATTTCAGGCCGAATGCAAGCCCTGTCTCTGCGCTGATCAGGATGCCTCATCCAGTCATCCCAAAATGAGACTGGCCACTTTGGCTCAAGCTCAAGCCAGAGTTCTTTCAGCAGCATCCACCCAAGACCTGGGAAAAAGTCTGTCCTATGCAAGAGGCTTGATTTACCAGGGTCAACGTAGCCCTCCTTTCCATTGTCATTCCAAGCAGACACACACCACAAAGTGGGGTCAGATTTCAGTACAGGGTAGAGGGCTTTAAAGTATTCAAAAAAGTCAGATGCCACCTAAGAAAAGCCAAGAGAAAATTTAGTAAAATTAGGTTTTATAAGAATCACAAATCAGAATGCGCTAAATCATTAAAAATACTAATTAAAGAATATTTAAGAATATATGGATATAATATTAACAATATTCTGACCATTAAAATGTAACTTGATTCAGAAGGTATACTTTATAAAATATTTAAATTTGAATTTAATAAGATAGGAAATGTTTAAAAATGTTTACCTCCAAATCATCCTCCACTATGATTACAGAAGAATATGAGAAGGTGTTAAACACCTGGTTCAGAGCCCAGTGGTAATGTCTTGAAATTTTGTAGTAACCCTGGAATTTCCTATGTGATGCAGGTACCGAAATGTCCAACAAATCAGGTTGTTTAATATGGGTCAGCTGACTGCCATATGATGCAATCACATTTGCTGTCTCAGTGTGTCCACAATCCTGGCTCACAATGATGGGAAAGAGCTCAGCTGAAGGGCGGTACTCAAGTAGTTTGTCCAAGCAGCGTTTCACTGTCACCCGGTTGCATGCCATGACCAAGACGGGAATGACAACATGAGATGGGTGTTCAACATCTGAATCGTTTTTTTCAGCCATAACACCATTTTTGTTTTCTTCCCACAATGACTTCTGCCTTTGGATCTGGACAAGGATTCTATTTTGTGTCTCAAGTTCCATCTCAAACACATCAACTACTTGCATTAATTCCTTAATAATATTGCTATATTCTGTGCCTCTATGAGATGAAATATATTGACCCTCCCCACGTTTAGGCTCTGTTAGCCAAGCATTATCCACCTGACCAACTGGAGACCGTCCCAAGAGAACAAATATAAGAATGGCATTCCAAGCAACAAACAATAAAGCACCACAAATGATTAGTGAACCTCTCTTGCGGAGCATGGTAGAAGATAACCTGACAACCACAGGACAGCGGCGTCAGGACAGCCAAAACAAACGTAAATGGGGTTTGGGGGAGGAAAAGGGTTTTTTCGCTAATCAAAGTTTTGGCATAGGTCAGGATGGGGACTGTTATGCGCACATGAATATAATCACGTTTGACTGGCAGAATGGTGGGTTACAGAACTTGAGGCAGCGCAGCGATAAAAGTTGAAGGCAAAAACAGACATGTTCCTTATTCCCAAATAAGATTACAGATGTCATAGGTGCTTCAGAGAGTTCCATAAGTTCCAAGCCAAACTGCAAGGTGTCAGGAGAGTTTCAGTTGCGACTGTGAGAATGGAAAATATCAATATATTAAATCACAAGTAAACAGTTAAGCTAATACCACACAGGACTGAGAAAAACATAGATGAGGCCATGAGAGGAGCTTAGGAGATGGTGGCAGAAATTGTACAGTTGTTTCCAATGAAAAAACAACAACATTTGAACTGTGAATGTGATGGATGTAAACCAACCACAATTCAACATAATTTTAGAACACAAGGACTAATATTAGATTCCATACAATATACAGCAACAGATTTGTGGTATGTTGTGACCTTTAATTAAGAACATACAGTAGACAGCCAATTAGTTTTAAAAATAAGTTTTAAACTGCTTAAATTATCACTGACTTTTGATTACATTTCATCAAAGGGCAAATTTGGGGACTTACCATGAAGGTAGGTAGGTACATGGTAGCAACAGAAGAGTTTCAGCTTTAAGCAGGTTTGTGAGTTTAGTCTGGGAAGTATGTTTGCTCCTTTTTTACCTTGAACAACCTAAGGCTGATACTACAGCATTTCAGTCAACTTTTTTGTTTGTTTGTTTTCAACAATCAGTCACGGTTCTACAACATAACAGAAGCTATGTTGTAAGCTAGCTAACAACTTCACTACGCTCCTTTATGTCAATCGATATCCAACCTGTAGATGCTGTATAACCATTAGCATTAACAAACAACTGTTTCTTTACCATTTTTCAATTATTTTAACTAATAAGGCCATATCTTTTGACTAGTAACAACTGTCTTCTTCCGAAATCAGAAAAAAATGAAAAATTAAACGTCTGCTAGATATGAATATATAAAACGTACCTAGCTGGCTAGCTACCTGGTGGGAATGCCAGTCGGTCCTCCTGATCACCATTCTCGTCCATTTTCGTCATTCGACTGTCCTAACTGAATCCTTTGGATTATTTAAGTACACGGAAAGTGAAAGCAGTAATTGAGACCATGGATCCTTAATTAAGAGCTTCACAGATTTCTACTCTTTTACATTTAGACGCACAACACTCTACTTCAGTCTTGGCGCAAGAGTGCAAATGTGTAGTTTACTTCCGGATAATGTTCATTAGGAAGTCCCGCCTCTTCGAGTTACTTCAAGTAGAAAGGTGAAGTTATAAAGATTTGGCACCTATTTTTAGCTGTCTAATTTGTAAATATTAAATTAGAAATGTAAGCGTTTTTGCTAGCAGCTATTTTACATCATTGGACAGCAAGACGTTACGATGTACCAAGAATAACCTTATATGCTGTATTTTTGGCGATCACGTAAAGTGTTTTATGTTAAATATTTTGAATACACAACTGAATTGTTTTTCAAAACTGGAAAAAAGAGAAGGATTGAGCACCATACCGGTGCACACAGATCGAGAGGCCGGATAATAGCTATCTATATGGTTCTGTCTACATGGCGATATCAGATAAACCACCACTGTGCGGTCAGATTAAAGTGTATAAACCTGTATGGATTTTCGAACAGGTCTACAGTAAAGTTGCCTGTTTCACTTTGTTATAACAATAGATGCTTTTTATTAATTACTTCTAATGTAATTAACTGATTTCTTAAGACAGGTTAGGTAAACAAAATCTAGGAGTACCTATCACAAATATATAGCCTGGCTAAATATAAATAAATGTTTTCATTTGACGGTATCAAAAAACATAAACGTATACAAAATAAATCACAAAAGCAAAAACACAAACAAACAAAAACCCTGCCTTATTACCTCTCTTATCCAATCCCAACTAACTAATATAGATGTAGGCCTATTTTGTAACAGGATCTCTACAAAAAAAAAAAAAAAACATGCACTGATTTGAAAGAACTGTCTCAGTGAGTACCACGGCAAGGCTATATAGACCATAAGTCATTTTGTTGGGGAAAATATATACAGACTTAGTAAACTTTATTTAACAGTGTACTAGCATCTACTTTACTTAATATTTCATCTCCATTCAAAACATGGTTATTAAACAGGTTTTCCAAGTGCTATAACAGGTGCGTTCATGAGAATGACCACTGTATAAACACTTGAAGTGCTATAAGTAGATTTATTTTAAGGTTTTACATCATGAATATTTATATTCCTAGACTTATTATTGAGTTGAGTTTGATTTTTTCATATTCTTAACGAAAGGTTCCAAGGTGTAGTTTTTAAACACATGATGATACCGGAATTGTTTTCTTAGCTCTGAAACCGCAGTGAATGTCTTCAAGTTCCAGGTTTAGAGCCTCCTTTCCGACATGTCTTGCCTTTACACTTCAATTCATATTGACATAAACCCACGACATGTCCAGTGAGATGATTATTCTGCAAAACATCATACACATTCAAATACAGAATTAATTCATCTAATGATCTCGATTTAAAACCTTGTAATACTACAAGGGTGCAGTCTAGGTAGTAAAAATAGTCTAAATGAAATGCATTTTCTCTCTAATATTTTGCGGTTAATTTCGACCCCAAAACTAGGTTATTTTAAAATGCAAGGATTCGCCCTAGTTGTAGGACTTCACTTACATCCGCATGAAATATCTTCCAAGTTTCCAAGTTTGCTCGCACAAGGTCAGAAACAAAGGCAGTGAAATACAGTAGTCTGTTCTTTATCACGGACAAGCCATGGGAAACGAAGGATTCGTAATTCATTTGGCTGATTGCGCGCTCGTGGTTCCGTTTACAGCCACAACAGACACACAACCTCGAGGAGTCGGCAATTGTTTTCCCCGGCAGTATGCAGCGTACTACAAGATAACAGCTAACTATGTTAAAATGTTTAAATAATTGGCAATGACGTACTGTATCGAGAGTAATTTTTAGTTTTAGTCGACTTGACTTTGTGTCACTTTCTTGTCTATTTTGGGGATGGATAATGTAACTGTCAAGTACGTAGGCCCGAGAATCCGTACACGTGTGATAATTCCACACATATTTTATTTGACTGTTCCGCTTGCTGTGTCCTCTACATCTGGCGCACTCCAGTCGGACAGAAAAAGACATTAGTCCGCAAATCGTAGCTCGGTCTTCCTTAAAAAGAAATCCCCAAAGAGCTCTTGTCTTATGCTTCTCGGACTTTGCGTCTTGGAAAATAGATCGTGCCGGCTCGTATACTGCTCCGTAAGTTAGCCCGAGGCGGTAGGAAGAAGCAAACGGCCTTTTATTGTTGGCTTGTTTGCGGGTGAGAATATTTCTCCGGCAGCGGAGAACAGACGACAGGGCTGAAGCAGACGGTGTTGAAGCCATTGCTAGTTTTGACGTTTTGTTTGAGGGTACTACACAAAGGAATCGTTTGCTGTAATTTAAATAAAGCCTACTTATTATTTTTCGAATAGTATAGCCTCCAAGTTAAGTTCATGTAGTTAGGAAATACGATCCCGAAGCTACATGTGGAGACTTACGTCAGACAAGAGGGTCTTGGTTACCAAACCGATTTCATTTGGACGCAGGCCAGGAGACTGGTCAACACGAGAAATGTTCTCCATTTTACAGACGGGCAGGTAGACACCAGACTGAAACAATCGCGTGTTTGTTATAAATATTTTTATAGGTTTGCCAATGTACATTTCATTGGCCAGGTACAGAGAGTAATCCCGGAGCAAACTAGAGTGAGGTGCAAATGCATAACGATCACACTGGTCAGACTTATTTTGGGGGGAAACCCAGGACCTCCTGAGGTTCTTTGATCTCTATGGTAAAACTGGTATTAGTCACCTTTCATTCCAAACGTACTTTCAAAGCACAGAAATGAGAAACGTGATAATATGCTGAGATCCAGTCAGACAGAAAAAGCCCCCCAAAAAGCTTTGTTGCATATGACGTGTGTTACACGAAACCGCTGCTGAATAATACAGATATTACACTTGAATGTTTTCTGAGTGCATTTGTAGATAAATTAAGTAAATCAATGTGGAATTGAGGTTGAAACCAGTCACTTCTGAAGACTCGACTCATCATTTGCTTTAAATAACCTCTGAAAAATGATTAGTCACCTAGATTAGTATTACCTTTGACTAATTTGGGGTTGTGAATCACCACTGAAGCTATGTTTGAAAAAAACATGTCAGAAACACAGGATTTTAAAAGTAAAGTCCACTAGAGGGCAGATAAATTCACAGATAAAGGCCAACAGTTTAGATTTATCCTTGTGTAGACACATGATAGCACCGAACAATGAACAATGTCTTGAAACATTCCCCCTTGTTTAAATACTCCAAACCACATCCCGAAACCTCCCGACTCAAATTCCATTTCCATTTAAAATGGCCCTTGAAGGAAATAACCTTGTAGGTAGACTCACTTTCACAACACTACAACTGAACACTCACATGAGGCTTAGTCAAGTCTCTGTTTTTAATTTGTCCTCATTGCTGGGGGGTCACACCTGAGTTTCAGTGTAATTCTCCATTTAGTATTAACATAAACATTTCTTCAATAATAATGACAGTATTTAATACCTTATTCCTTCTCTGTAACTTTAAAAATACACTCCTGTCAAATGTATTACGAATGCTCTCCAATTACATGTTTATAGGAGTAAACACATAACAATAGTATCTTTATGAAATTGGATTATTATGTCATTTGTGAAAACATGCACATTTATTCCTCTTTCAGACATAAAACTAAATTGTGATTTCATGGTTTTCCACTGTAAGAACATTCATACTTCACTAATGTAAGATAACTAGAAAAGGTTTTGTCATATTTCCGGGATTTTACATTTTACATTATAAAGTGTGCATTAACTGTATGCAAAGTGTTTTTTGTAATTCAGTCTGGTGACCCTTAGATTTGTAGTTGTAGTCATAGGGCTATTCCCTTCGCCCCATAGAATTAATCTTTTCCATTTCAACATAGCATTCAGAAGTGGTGGACAATCTTCAGTGCATTTTGGCAAAGTCTATCAGTCTTTTCCTGATTTTCTGTAGTACCACGGACACAAAAGGAAGAAGGGAACATGAGAGGATGAGGGTGAACCACAGGTCCGTGTGGTGAGGCCCCATACCCTCGTGTTCGTCCCTGCTCCACTTCCTATCACGCTATCCTTTGGTTTTGTTGGAATGGAAATCATTTGCCTGTGTTACATGTGGAGGTTTTTCTGAAAGACCAGTCATGTTTGGCATCACCACAAAGGTCATGATGCCCACTATCAACAGAGCCACAGTAACCGCGACGATGGAGATCACCAGTGCGTAGTAGCACCAGTTGGTCCGGAACATCCTCTGAAAGCGACCACTCGCTCTGCTGGGAGGTCTCCCCACATCTATTATGGTAATTGGTCTGAGACCTTCCTCCAGTGCCCTGGGATGCAGGCTGTTGTCAGGGTGCACTTCTCTCTGCTGCTTCTTAAACACAGGAAGAGTCAAGCTCTTCTTCAGCGTGCTGTTCCTGGGAGGAGGCTTCTTCAGAACTAGTTTGCCCTTACTGCGCTCGAAGCGCACGGACTGTGCCCGCCTCATCTCCAGCGGCAACTTGCTGAAAACGTCCTGGTTGTTGCCGAGCTGCGGCAGGTCACGGCCGTGCCGGATCTCCGTCACCTCCCGGCACACGGGGCACGAGAGCGTCTTGATCTCCGCCGAGGAGACGTTGATGCGTGCCAGGCACTCCAGGCAGAAAGTGTGGCCGCAAGCCAGCAGCTTGGGGGTTTTGAAGATGTTGTCATAGGAGCAGAAACACACAGGGCACTCCGTGTCGGCCAGACTGTCCTCGGGGGGTTGGATGCGGTGATCTCGGCCGCGCCTGTCCCGGTTGCGGTGACTCGTTTCCTCGCTCCTGCCTCGGCGCCTCCTCTCCCCGCGCTCCCTGTCTCGCTCCCTCCGCCGGCTGCGCCGCTCCCCGTCGCTGCTGCGGCTCCTGCGAGAGGGCCGGTCGCGTTTTTCCGTCTTCTCCTGCGCTCGTTGACCGTTGTCCGTCTGGTCGCACTGAGGCTTCACGTTGGCTTTGAGCTTCTCCTGGCCTCCTTCTGCACTCCGTTTGTCCCTGTTGTCACTCATGGCGTAGAGCTTCAGACTTCAGGAGAGCAGGAGAGTGAAGTGCTCAGTAGAGCTGAAGTAGCCAGTCTGTGGGGTGAGATCTGGAGATAAGCTATCAGTGACTCACACATGCTGAATATAATAACACTGTCACGCTGGTAACGTGACTCCAAGTAAATCTAAAATTTGCAACCACGACTGTTAAGATGAACCCCAGAAAAAAAACTCACATTCCAGTAAAACAGCACTTAAAAATGGCCTTTAAACAATATTAAACAATGTTCACAATATATACAGTATAATATTAACAAAAATAAAGAAAAACATGTCTTTCTTTGTGCAGCAGACATGGACTAATCCTAGTGTACTGCAGAGAAATCTGTAGCTTTTAAAAGGTTTTTAATAGGTTTCTTAGATCATTACTGGTCATTACGTCATCTACTAGATTTCTGTACACAAGCAACAGAAATCATTAGAATACAGAACATTAGAACATAGTTTCTGTTAAATGAGCTTTGTGATTTCAACATGAAGTAAGCTTCATGTTTGAACATGTTTGAACAGAAGTCGTAATTTAATTAATAAAGTAACCAAGGCCAAAATAAGGGGAAAGTTCAATACTTTGAAGTAGATCATTATTTCTCATATGGGTGTTGTGCTGGTATTCTGCTCCTAAACTGAAAGTTCATGTATTTGTTGAGTATGATGACAATAACTGAGCTCTCTAAAGAGGCTATAGTCAGGTGGGTTGGTTTAAAAGCACAAATTCAAATCACTAGTAAAAGAATGATTGTAAAGTAGTATAAATCGAAAGATGTCAGGAGTGATACGATCAAAAATCATAACAAAATGACTAAAAGGAAATAGTACCCAAAGAAGTCCAAAAGCAAACAGTTTAGTAACGTTATTAGATAATGATATGAATTGCTTGCTTATCGACTTCCAAAAGACTTAGCAAACTGTTTTCACAACACAAGCACCTAAACTTCTTCAGAGGTCTGGCATGTTGTCATTCTGCAATTTTAGTAACATTAACATGAGATGTCAAAACCCATTTCATGATCTGTGACATAAATTAAAACTTCATTTCATGAGTGTATTCTCATGAAATGGGACAGACTACAGTCTAAGGTTCAGATATAAACTTCAGTCTCAAAAGTGTTTCAGTAAAGATTCTGCAGATCATCTGTTTTATACATCACACATCCAGATGAGTTTGGATATGCTTCTTTAAAACAGTTCAGCTGTTTCTCCACAAAAATAAATCACGTCCATGTAAAAAGCACTTCACCAGCTAATTTGACAGCCGAGACAATGCAGGTTACTTTTTCTGAATGCACAAGTGATTCGCAAAACACTGAAAATTCCCTTACCCGTGACGGTTGGAATCCTCAGATAGTTTCTGAGCTTGCTTGACTCAAGCAGCGCATATACTCGTTTACCTGTACATCATATCCTGACTGGCCAGGCCAGCCCCAGAATAAAGTGGCATAACCAGACCTTTCTGTGTTTCTCCCCTCTTTACTTCCTTCTTGTACGCAGGTAACTCCTCACTTGCTCTCTGCGCGCAAAGCTTTCTTCCTTGATGCTGTTCTCCTCCCACCCACTCAGTTATACTACACATTACCACCACTACCACCCCCCACCCCACCTGTCAGACCTGCTGGACTGGTCCAGGTAGTACTTGAACCCTCACACATATAGGGGAGCACATAACTACTTATATGGACTTACATATTGTTTCCATGTATTAGCCCACAGTACACAGAACGTGGCATGACTGTTGTTGCGGTTAAGTCAAGGACTTGCACTGGATTTTTCTGGTCACGACGGCTTATGAGAACCCAAAACCAAGAGTCTAAGAACGTGACACCATGATTTGATGACCGAGCAATCGTGCAAAAACATCATGACTCAGAAATCTGCTAAATTACAAACACTTGAGCAAGCTCAAAAAAATTTACGGATCATCTGCTTGGAATTCTCCAGCAAGGACAAGAGCACCTCTTAAGGTACCAAAGAAGGAAAAACAAACAGAAAATCATATTCTAAATAGAACAAGCGTCCACCTAAAATCAAGTCACTGAAGTCTGTTTTACAGAATAATAAAAAATACTCTGAAAATACTACCAGCTTGCCTAGGTCAGACCATCCCCAGACCACACAGACACACAACTGAGCCACACCTGGCTTTTGAAAACAACCCTGTAGAATCCTGTATCTCTGCAGAAGTCTATATACTGCCCAAATAGACAAGTTGATCATGTCTAAAAGGATACAGGTGCTGGTGCGTCATGGTTCTGGAGTCAGACATGTCAGTTTGCTTTTCCTTTAAACATACTTATTAACGCCACTTTCTGCCTCAGGTACCAATAGCTAACTCTCCCAAGTTGAGTTTTTCCATGTGAGACTTCATATGATGTGAAAATGTGAGACTAATATAATCAGTGAAGTAACACATGAACCCGATCAGTTTAGGGATTTTTTTCCTTTTACTTGGTGCAATTTTAGATACAAAACATCCATTCCTATTTAAATGAACGATATTCATGAAAAAAAATGTATGTCAAGATTTTGTCATTTATAACTGCAGTGTGTATTTTAAAACAGGCCAGATGTAGCATTATTGCGCTTAAAAAACATGTAATTTGAATAACAAATTCTTAGTGCCCAAAACACGAATTCTCAAGTTTCAGAAACATAAACAAAGTTGAAGAAGTTTTAATTTTGTACTTTGAAGTAATTCTTGTCACTTGGACCCTACTTAAGAGTTTAGCTCTGTTAAGAGTACATTCCTGCTCAACACACCCACTGTTCATGTTTACGTCTGGATCCAGCTCAGGACAATGGCCTCTGAAGATACCGGTCATTCTTCTGATGGGATGACTATGCCTATTGTTCACTTAGAATGATATAAATATATGAAAGTAGCTCCAGCGTTACCTCAGTGTGACTGGTATCATATGGAATCCTGAGCTACTGACACACCTCCTCAGCCAAACAGCTATTGTTTACACACAATTACTGTGGGCATTTTGCATCAATTTGAACAGTGTCTGTACAGTGAGAGTTTAATAACAAATGAAAACATATATAGTACAGCAAATTTGAAGAAGCGATCTTTTCATCGTCTTCCACTCTGCAAACACCCTAACTGAGTAGCTTTGAGAGAGACAAATCAGCAAGGCTTTGACTCTCGGTGGAATTGAGAGGCCTGGGCCTTGTTCCTCTCCTCCAGCTCAGGGTTGCCTTCAGTCCTCTTTCCATGTCTGCCTGGCCCTTCCGGGCCACCGTAGGTGGAGCCCCGCGTGGCAGCGAGGCGGGGGTGGGTGGGGGTACTCCGTTCTGACCTCACCCCAGTTCCTCTCGTGCTTTGCCCTGTTTCCGGGGCATTTTCTTACTGCTGCCATCCTCCAGTTCTTTACTTTTATAGTAGTGAGGGGCCACTTCCAGCAGCCAGCCGCTGTCTATCTCGATCACCTGCCAGAAAGCCAGACGGGACAGAGTGAGACGGCGTGAGAGTGTGAGCGATACAGAAGGGTGTACGGGACAGCAAGACGTGCAAAGAAGCCTTTAAAAAGAGGGTCACCTGCCGCATGAACTCCTTGGTGGTAAAGACCAGTTCATGATAGATGATCCAGCGGGGCTGCTCCTCGAACAGGGAGCTGTTGGGGTGCACGTAGACCGTCTGCTGGTGCTTCACAGTCTTGTAGCCTCCCTTGCTGAGACGAGCCGTGTGGTAGAAATAACCCGCCGTAATCGCCTAGGAGACGGGCAAAAGCACATGCCTTCAGCGTGTCCCCTGGGACTGGACAGACCAAAACACTGCGTGAAGACAACAGAACACACACCACATAAAGCCATATTTGGAACGGGATGATGGTAGTTCGTATGTTTTCACAAGTCAAAAGGTTTGTTGATCGTTGTAATTAGGAAGGCTTGAGAATAAGGAAATACTGGCAAAAAGGTGAAGCTCCCTGAGGGACAAGCTGGATAACTGCTGTTTGCATATCTGTGTTATGCAAGACAGGTTGAAATAGTTCAGTTTAAAGATTTAACAGTCCAGGCCAGGCTTTGCTTGTTCACTTTACTCTGCCCATATTTATCAGCGTGTTGTAAAGTACGAGTCTGTGTTGATCAGTAACAAACGGGTGAAATTCCTGTTGAGTTTTTCGAAATGTGTGGCAGCAGGAGTTCTGAAAGCAGCAAAGATCTGTTCTTTAATCATGAAAGATCTGTTTGGTTTTTCTTCTGTACGTCATAAAGCTCCGTTGGTAACGTGCGTTTAGTATCGAACCCCCCTTTATTTCCCTCTCATCTCTTTGCCTCGTGTAATAAGAAAATCAGTAACTGAAGTAAATAT
Source organism: Tenebrosternarchus preto (assembly GCA_025802075.1). Taxonomy (NCBI): domain Eukaryota; kingdom Metazoa; phylum Chordata; class Actinopteri; order Gymnotiformes; family Apteronotidae; genus Tenebrosternarchus; species Tenebrosternarchus preto. Next base: position 3,732,053 of record JAOYMR010000012.1, on the reverse strand, counting down.
ATCTATACATCAACAGTGATTGACTGATCAGATAACAAAAGATAATGGCTTTTCCATCCATGTCAAAGTGAAAGAAATGAGCGGGTGGCTCCAACTACAACCACACTGCTAGGTATTTCAACTATGGGTGTGCACATGGGTGCCGTGTGTGTGTGTGTGTTGGAGTGCCTTTCTTTGACCATGAAAATCTCCCTAATGCCGTCACTCAGAAAGCTGTAAAAAGCTCATAGCAAAGGTACTGTTGTACAGTTCGTCATGATCAATATTTAGTTTAAAGCATCCGGGGGTGGTGGTGTACGTGCACCACAGGTTAGGGTGGGGTGGGACGGCTACCTTGCGGATGGGGACACAGTCGCTGTTAGCACTGCACAGCTCCACCTCGATTCGCTCCATCAGGCCCTCCAGCTGCTCCCGGACATCTCGTGCCCGCTTCATCGAGCGATACTGAATGAAGTTCTCATAACACCACTGGGTGGAGTAGCCACTCTCCACCCACTGGAACCCACGGAGGACACAAAAAAATACACCTTTATTATAATTATTATTATTATTATTATTATTATTAATAATCAATCATCGGGTGAGTCCAGAATCTCAAAATGTTCACATGCTAATGAAATGCTAGCTACAAAAATGCTAGCTACAAACCATGAAATAAAAAACATTAACAATTAACTAAAAACCCAAGGCAATTTATTCAAATCTGTGTTGAATTAACTGATATTAACTGATTTGGTCTGTATGTCCAAAAATATCTCATAACATTGGATTTGGACGTCAATCCCACGGTTGCCTGGCCTTGCCGAAATGAATAAACACAATGAGATTTTAAAACGAATCCCTACTGTAACACAATTCCACATAAAGAAAAATGTAACTGAAGTTACTTGATTGTTTTGTTTGTAAAAAGTCAAAGTTTAACCCTTTGCAGTTCCTGTCAGTAAAGTTTAGCACTATGCAATTTCTGTCAAAATCAGTGGTGGTGTGGGAGGGAGCTGGAACAATTCTATGGGCCTGTAACTGACAGGGGCGCTAAATAATTACATTAGATTAAAACGTGGTGGGGCCCAATGTGATAATCTTCTCATGGAAGGTAGGAGGGGGTCATTTTAAATATCCTTGTTGGTTTACCAGCACAAAAATGGATGCACACACCCTGTTTTTCCCTCAAGTGAACATGTGTCACAGTTACTGGCATACAGGCACTCCTGCTTTTAAAACTCTGGCTAGCCTCACCAACAAATCATCTAATAACAGTGGGTGTTGCTTCAATGTTAGAAAAGAACAGCATTTATTGTGCTGATGTGGGGATAGATTGTGGGTGTTTGCTTTTGGGGCACTGACCAAACCACTGAACCAGCCATGACCCACTCTTGGCCTTGTGGTGAAAAATCTGATCTATAATCTCCTCGGGTTTAATGCGATCCTTATTGAAAATGTAGGCCACCAAAACTCACAGGGTCTCGATCAACAACTGGCACGGCACAATCACAAAAGGATACAACCGAGGATTTGCTTCATAGCATTTCTGCCTGATCGAGTCTTTACAACAAACCCTCTGGTGTCTCATTCGATCACCAAAAAAACCTTCACCCAGTTTATGTCCTGTTAGTATTTACAGGTCTCTTGCATGTGCGACTTGGTATTAAGGTGTCTACCAGAGGCTCTCTCTCTTTTTGAAGGGTTCACCTTCTCCCATTTCCAGTAAGATTAAACTGGTAAACAACAAAATCGCTTCTACGTTTTTTGGGTCATTTTTACGAAAGTATCAATAATTGTGGTGCACACTCTATACATGACACAACCAGGAATGAAGCAGCTTCAGAACTCAGAATGTGGTGAACGGACTAGATGAACCACCCTTGAGACTCTTCTGATGATGTGGTTTGGTGTTGACAGCTCTGAGGGCAGGTTAAACCGGTTACATCAGTCAACAACACATGCAGAGACACGTAGACTGTGAGGAAGTCAGACACTGACTGGCCTTAAAGCAATAAATAAAAAATAAAAAAGCTAATCCAACGTAAGGCTAAACACACACCGACAAACACACACGCACTGAAAGCTTTATCTTTACCTGAGTGTAAACATTCAGGAGCACCAGGTGGTCTCCTCCGGGGACAACAAAGTTCATGCGGGCGTTGTCTGCGTGTACCACCTTGTCTTTGGGCCGGTAAAAGATGGAGTTGTTGACGGACAGCATCGCAGCGATGGTGAGCACCTCCTCGGAGCACTTATACCTAGAGGAGCCGCGGAGAAACCGGCAGCGTCAAAAATCCTCTGCACTGGCAAAACAAACGTCTCCTGTGTTTTTAAAGATAGCAATGGCAGAGACTCACTGTTCTGAGGCCAAGATCATTTTGCTAAGCATGGGGTCCACCGGGAGCTCGGCCATCCGCCTCCCCATCTACCTCACAGGAAGAGAATCGAGTCAGTCTAAGAGTCAGAGAGGCTGCAGAAAGCCTCTATAAAAGATGGAAGTAGGCTGGGAGTCTGGGTGCAGCTGGCGGGACGTGAGGAACCCAAAGCTGTGGTGGTCCAAGCAGCCGTACCTTGGTGAGCTCCCCCAGGTGGTTAAGGGCTCCGAGGGCGTACAGCTGCTCGAGGGCCAGCACCAGGGTTTCATGTGGGGGAGGGTCCATGAAGTCAAAATGGATGAGGTCGTTTATGCCTGTCAGTCATATAAACAAGTGGTGGCATATTGATCATAAACACTGAGGTGTACAGAAAACAAATGAATGAAATGCAAGTAATGGAAAAATGGGACGACGGGGGTTTGTAGAAAATATCAACGGCTCTACGATTCATGAATCCCAAGTCACAACGCAACATCACAAATATCAACAGGCATTGTTTACTTGGTCGTTTTTGGTATGGTGTTAACATGCAGATTAGCGCGAGCTGGAACGACTGTGTTCATACTGCTCATTTTCATGTGTGTGAAGTATCAGGATCTTGTGCGTGCACACAACAAGAATCTTTACAGCTGGCAAAAATATGCTTTGTTGCCTCCCAAGAAACCCCTCACCTTAAAAGACTTGTTCTACCAGATGCTTTAGCCTAACATTTAGACAAACAAGAACATTTAGACTGGAATGTTAGCAGGTTTGTCGGTCTGAACTAAAGGAACATTGGAGCTGACAAGTCACCGGTGTTAGAAAACAAAGGTTTCAGCACGAGCCAAATTAATTGCCTGACAAAAAAATTAGTGATGATTAAATGCAACTCTGCTTTAAAGATCATCAGTGCGCTGAAAAAATAGTTTTGAGATTTTGGCAAACATTATGCTTCGAGCTCCTACTATTGACACAGTGCTTCCCCCTTGTGGAAGCAGAAAGATATAGCAGGTACCCCAGCAGTCCCTCCTTACCCAGACTCTTCAGCAGCAGGACCACGTTGCCCAGGTTGGTCCTCTGGATCTCGGGAACCGTGGTTTCCTCCATCTCGTGCTTGAAGGCCCAGGCCGTGTAGAGCCTAAAACATTTCCCGGCAGCCACGCGGCCCGCCCGACCTGCCCGCTGATTGGCCGAGGCCTGTAGGATACGTTAGAAAAGGCTGCATTAATCGACAGGAAACAACACACAGGGGGAAAAGGAGCGAGCCCAAGCTGCCCTGTACACCCTCGACTGGGGGCCACCGAACATCATCATGCAACTCCTCTCCCAAAGAGACTAAATTCCTTACGAACACAAAATGGCGTTTGCAGGGAAATTCTATTCATTCCAGAAAAGAGCAAAGTAGCGCTAAAGGTTGGCGTGAGTCTTCTACCCGAGAGCACGGAGTCACGATGAGGGACTCCATCCCCGTACGGGCGTTATAGCTCTTCTGCTTGCAGAAGCCGGGGTCGATCACGTAGATGATGCCGTCGATGGTGAGCGAGGTTTCCGCTATGTTTGTTGCTACGACAACCTAGGACAAACAAAACAATCTGGAATATGATTTGCATTCCTCTGCTGTGTACCATGCAATTAAATGTGCTACTTATAAGAATATAATGTATTGCATATACAGGCAAGTTAAAATTTAATTGAAAATTCATGCAAACAATAATCAATATTTTTAATTACAGCATAAAGCTGTAGTAAAAATTTAAAGAGTTACAAAAAAACAACAACAACAACAACAACAACAAAAAACAACTAAATTATGAAAAAAGTTAAATGATCTGCCAGTGAGAAAATTTAGCTTGGCAAGATTTCTTAAAACAAGAAAAAAGTACTTTCTGGCTTGCAGCGTGTTTGCAGGACTTAGGAGCCCCCTGGTGGATAAGACTACAAACTACAGGTCAACTGTTCATACATGTACCTTGCGTGCTCCAGGTGGTGTGGGGTTAAAAATCTTGGCCTGCATGTCTGAGGGCAGGTTGGCGTAGATGGGGAGGACGATGAGCTCAGCGATCTTGGAACCGAGCCTTCTGCACCTCTCCTGCAGGAGCTCACAGCACGCCTCAATCTCCTCCTGCAGCAAAAGACACGAGAGGGGCTGTGGGACAGGAACGAACAAGGCCGGCGGTCTTACAGCAGGCCCGTGCGAGTCGGGAGGACTGACCTGTCCTGTCAGGAAGACGAGGATGTCCCCGGCAGGCTGCGTGACGTGGATCTGCAGTACCGATACCACGCACGCCTCTAGATAATCGGCCTCCGGAGCCTGTGCAATCAGGCGATAAGCAGTTATTCATACGTAAACACGCCCCACGATTCACTTTGTTTTTAAAGGACAATAGGATGCGTATTCTGTAGCTGACATATTTAAAGCTCACTGCACCCAATCCATAGGAAAAACGACAAGGAACGTTTAGCGAGAACGTGCCTTGGTGTAGTAGATATCGACGGGAAAGCGGCGGCCCGGGATGCGGAAGACGGGCGCATCGTCGAAGAAGCAGGAGAAGCGCTCCGTGTCCAGGGTGGCGCTGGCCACCAGCACCTTGAGGTCGGGCCGGAAGCGAGCGATGTCTTTGATCAGGCCGAACAGGATGTCCGTGTGCAGCGTCCTCTCGTGAGCTTCGTCGATGATGATCACGCTGGGGGAGCCAAGGTGTACACGGAGGTCGGCCCAGAAAACCAGCCACAGTCAGGCCGATAAAACAGATCGTTACTGAATGAACTTGTGCCAAAAGCTGTAAATTCACTGGGCAGTGGTGGAGGTGACTGGTGGCGTAACTGGTACCTGTAGCTGGCCAGGTCTGGTTCAGTGAGGAACTCTCTGAGGAGCATGCCGTCGGTCATGTACTTCAGCACGGTGCGTTCGGACGTACAGTCCTCAAACCGGATGCTGTAGCCCACCTGAGAAGGACAAACAACACAGAGAGCACTCATCACTGCAACGTTAGCCCTCTTGATCTGATCTGTGCGTATTCAATGGCGTCTTGGGGGAATGATGCTCACCTCGTTGCCCAGTTTAACTCCCATTTCTTGAGCCACTCGGGCTGCCACTGACATGGCTGCTACACGGCGAGGCTGCGTACAGCCGATCTTCATCCCTCCTCTGGTGTAACCCTGAGAGACGAAGACAGGGTGTGATAATCCAAAACGTGAGGCTGAAAAATTAAACTTGAGATCTCTGCGGGCTTCACCATCCCCTGCCACCCTCACCACCTCCCGTGGGAGTTCTCCCGATGTCTTACGTCCTCTTTGAGATACTGAGGGATCTGGGTGGTCTTCCCGGAGCCAGTCTCGCCCTCAATGACCAGGATCTGGTGGTCTCGGATGGCAGAGAGCAGATCCTGCCTGTAGGGGAACACTGGCAGGCTGCGTCTCACCTCCTGGATAGACAGCTTCTCCTTCTCAGCCTGAGAGAGTTCGGGCTCACTTTCCTGTCAGTGACCGCAGGGAGGTTAGAAACAGGATGGGTCCTGCTAGTAATGTCCAGAGTTGAGCTTTGGTCCTAGAGTTCTACTACATCCTAGTTTAGTTCCAACACTAATGTTCAGATAATTAACTGGATCAAGTGCCTTTGATTAGGGTCAGAATTAATCACAATCTGGCAGTTTTCAAAGACCGAAGTTAGGCAAAGTAATACACCATGCTGAATAGAAATGAAATTGAAGGATATTGCCTCTAACTCAAGACTGCTTTTACACTTTATTTGTGCACCAACCTTCTCGGAGAGCGTCCCCTTCATGGTGATGGCAGTGCTCACGAAGTTGATCATTTCCTCTTCCTCGAGGACCAGCTGGTACTTGTCTTTCTCCTCCTTCAGGCGCCTCTCCCTCTCCTCACGGGCCCCAAACTGCAGGGTGGCCGTGGCGACACGCGCCTCCTCCCAGCGGCCCTGCTCCCCGCCCCCTTCTCGGGGTGCCTCATCGAACTCAAGCTCCATATCCCTCTGGGGAATTGTCTGAGAGGAACCAGGAAACAATAAGAGGAAGGGGTAGAGGAGAGCAAAGAGGAAAAAAAAAACCAAGAATAAAGTAATTAAAAGAGACATGGTCATGCTGCAGTGTGAAAAAGCAATCCTAGCCCTACCTCTGGAACCCAAAAAGAACTCTAACCGTACCTTTAGAACCCTGAAAGAACCCTAAACCTATATTTAGAACCTTGAAGGAACCCCAGCACTACCTTTAGAACCCTAAAGGAACCCTAACCCTACTTTTAGAATCCTAGACATGTACCTGCAACTACTGTAACATGTCCCCAATTCTGCTGGCTAGAGTTAAGAAGCTGACTTACGCTTGTAGGCAGTCATCACCTACCTTACTTCTGACCTCCTCTGGCATGTAATACCGGTTCTTCCTCTCCTCCTTCTCCTTTGCGCCGGCTTTCTTGTAGTCTCGCGCCAGGTCTCGGATCTGCTTCTTGTAGTCCAGATCTTTCCTCTCGCGTGCTGTGAGGTTCTCGCTGGAGAACAGATACTCCTCGTCCACAATCTCTGCCTCCAGGTCTTCCAGCTTCTCCTCCTCTCGCTTGGCCAGGTACGCCCAACGGGACTGCTTCCGCAGCTCCGGCAGCTGGAAAGATGGTACGAGAGGAGTGAACCAGTGCTGTCGGCTTCGCTACCCAGAGAATAATGCATGGAGCGTGGACAAAGTCTCAGAGTTAAGTGGAAATTGCTTAGTGCCCACGAATTCCAGAAACAGAGTTGCACTCAAATTCGATAATGAATTTCACAACTTACAGCCGTAGTAAGTTGTGAAACGGAATGCGTGCATATGAGGACATCTTACCATCATCTTCTGATCATCTTCAGCCATCCTCAACCTCTTCTGAGCCTCCTCGTACGCCTAAGGAGGAAACAGGAAGTTTCAGTAAAGTTGCTGAACATTTCTCACTCTTCACTCTAATATCCTAAACGAGGACAGTGCATGGAGGCCCTGTTCACTACCTTTTTGTCGTTCCTCTCAAGTATGTGCCTGGTGTTCTCTTTATCCCTCTTCTTCACTCTTTCTGCAAAGGCATCCCTCTCTTCCAGATCCTGCAGCCTCTCTCGTTCCTCCTTTTCCCACTCCTCTTCCTCTTCTTCCACCTTCTCTGCTTTCTTTGGTTCTTGTGAAGCTGCCTTGGTGCTAATCAGGACAAGTCAATGTCATTACAAATGAAACCAGCCATGTAAACAAATTTGCCAAAACCTTTGATCTAAGTGTGACTTTCTCCACTGAAACACACAAGGGTGCAGGAGCGCACCTCTTTTCATTATCACCATCGCTTGATGACGGACTTTCGTCCCTTTTTTGTCTCAGATGTTTCCTCTTCTTCCCTCGATCCTTATCTTTGCTTTTCTTTTCTTTTCCTTTTTCTCTGGGTGTCTCTTCATCATCATCACTGTCCTCCAGAAGCGTGTAAGTTTTGTTCTTTCGCTCCATCTCTATAGCCTGACGCTCTATCGCTCTTGCTGGCTTCTCTATTGCCTGTTTCTTGGGAACCTGAACAGGAAACATGACAAAGTAAAACTGGTTAGCCATAAAGGTAAAGTGCATCTCGTGTTGCAAAATGCGTCTCGTGTTGCAAAGCAAAACAAACTGTACCTTGTTGTATAGTTCCTGAGCAAATGCAGTAATTCTCTGGTCAACGTCAATCGTTCCAGTCTGTTTCAGTCGAACCACAAAATCCTGTGGTCCTGAGGACTTCTTTACCAGGCCGATCATGAACTGGGCTACATATCTGTCGCTCAGCCCCAAGATATCATGGAGCTGGTCACTAACCCACTGCTCCAGATTCGCCATTATGACGACAGGAGAGACAGCTGCGATAAAAAAGACTTACATATTACATTCCGGTAATTTCATCAAACTATTTTATAATATCACTGGCGACTAAGAACTCAAAACACCTCAGACGTTAGTGACTAGAATTGGTGTGAACGCCCCAAGCTGTGAAGCTATCTGTAGTTATCATAAACAAGTTAGCTACCTACTTAACAAGTTTGCTTCCAGTTACCTATAATGGGTCGCGACAAACAACACTGGAAAACAGATATACGTAGTTACAAGAGCGACATTCCATGCCGTTCCACTGTGCAGAAACGTTAGCTAGCTAATTCAGACCAGATACCATAAACTAACCTATACAAGTTAGGTTAGCTAGCTAGCTAACGCTAGCAAACTGTTAATTTAGCTAAGTCAGTTCACTGTTTCTTGCCTGGAAACTCAAGCACGCTGTTTCGTTAAATTTTTATATCTAAACTACTATATGTATGTATTTGTATATATGTAATTGTATATGTAAAATAATATTTGCCGATGCAATAAAAAGCTACACAATAATATCCCCAATCGTTTTATTTAGCAACTTACATTAGCACTCGCTACTCACACGTTCCTCTTTACTTTATTTACTTCCGGCGGGTTACGGTTTTCCATCCACTACCTATCAAAATAATAGTATACATGCCCGCCTCGTGAGCATGTATACTATTGTTGTTTATTTTTGTTATTTATTTATATTTATATTAATTCATTTTGATACTGTGTAATATTTAATATATATTAATATTATTTAGTATATGTATGTGTATGTGTATAAGTATATATACTGTATATATACTGTA
>JAOYMR010000012.1:3703478-3722049 GCA_025802075.1 Tenebrosternarchus preto | reverse complement strand
ATATACACACACACAAGCCTTGGTGTACAAGAAGGCTTTTCTTTTAGTCTATGGTGCTGCCCTTTTTGAATAATAAAGGAGAAGTGGTCTGAACAACTCAGTTAAAAATAAGAAGGCGATACTTACTTACTTACTACTAACAAACTCGGGTTCACTATTGCCATGCAGTAGACTACTTTCAATCAAAGTATTAATAATATAGTTCAGTTTGCACAGGCTAATAATTCCTTTGTGGACCTAATAGGGAGTCACCTAAGTGTAGGAAGAGGTTTTAAGATGAGAATAATGAATAATTTAATGCATTGTATGCTTTTATTTATGGCACTTGTGGTAACTGCAGAGATGGGATATCGTCCTGTCATTATTGTTCATGGACTGTTTGATGGGCCTAAACAGTTCATCAAGTTGGTGGATTTCATCAGACAGGTATGGAAGAATATGATTTAATTAGACTTAAAATGTAGACTATTCAAGACTATGCAAGACTATTATTTTCATACATAAAGTTAATAATATTTTACAGAATGCTCAGAATTGTAAATAATTCGATATTGTAATGTATATGTCTCAAAATCTGAAATCAATTAGGGATGTTTTCTAACAGATTACATTTGAACAGAGCATCTTTAAAATAAAATCAAGGAAATCCTAATTAAACATCTTTTGTTTGTGACTGGACTTTTAGAATAGGAACATACACTGCAACCTGCTGAACTTTTTAATTTCTTCAGAAGGTTTTTTACAGCATTTTTCATTTTGTGTTATTATTTAAACCAAACATAAAATATGCCATGGGGAGGAGTTTTGGGATGTGGATAGTTTTTTTGGCATAGCTGTGCACAGATCACCTGCAACCAGTTCTACTTTTAAAATTTTCAGTTCTGAATGAAACTCTCAGACTTCTCTTTTCTACTCTTTGTTTCTAGTCTCACCCAGGTACCAACGTGACCACAGTGGACCTGTATAATGATCTGAAGAGCTTAAAACCCCTCTGGGAGCAAGTTTGGGGTTTTGGGAAGCTCATCGAGTCCATGATGCAGAAAGCCTCAGATGGAGTCCATCTCATTTGTTACTCACAGGGTCAGCTACCTCTTCTCTCACATACTTTGCCTCACCCTCTTGTCACCTCTGGTCTCCATATATTCAAATGGATTCATTGTGCAGGTGGTTTGGTATGCCGTGGAGTCCTTGCCACACTTCCTAAGCATAATGTCCACTCCCTGGTTCTCCTCTCATCTCCACTAGCTGGCCAATTTGGAGGTCAGTATAGCATATTGCACTATGTATTGCATTTTGTACAAATTTCCTGTTAAGAATATTGAATATTCTTTGTTTTATAGACACATCTTATTTGAAATATGTCTTTCCGAGTTATCTGAAGTCAAAGATTTATCGTCTGTGTTATAACCCATGTGGACAAAAGATCTCAATCTGCAACTTCTGGAATGGTAAGAGGTTGTTTGGTTAAACTGCCTAAATCCTCTAGCCTCATAATTGTACAGTAATAATTTTAGTGCACCCCAGGTAGCAAGATGCAGCATCTGAATATAGTTTTGTACCTCACCCCATGTCAGTCTTGTGTGTGTGTGTGGGTGTGTTTGTTGCTGTTAATTCTTTAGATCCACACCACAGAGCACAGTACTTAGAGAGTAACAATTATCTCACCCTTCTAAATGGCGAAAGAAAGCATCCCAATTTAACAGGTGACATCCCTCTGTGCAAAATGCACTGTTCCTCTCAAAGGATATCCAGACTCATACTGAAAATAAGAATACATTGAAAAACAGCAAGTTCAGTAAATAAACATTTATTTCTCATTGTTTAGTGTGGATGAAACACTTTTGACACACTCTGTGAAGTTATTTTCAGCTTTTACTTCCTGTTTACTAGAATGGCGAGAAAGCTTCTTGCGCATTAAGAAATTGGTACTGATTGGAGGACCAGATGATGGTGTCATTACACCCTGGCAGTCAAGGTATAAATCTGACTAGTTTGTGATAGTGGATTTTCTAAAATAAGTAATCAACCCCTGCAAATGTTTGAACAGATGCTGATGTGAAGGATAAAGTGCTTGTTATCCATAAATATTAAACTAAACGAAAGTCCTTGCTATAAATGAAACTTTTAATTATTAAAGGTCTTCTAGTTTGCCTATTAAGAGTTAAACTTGGCTGGGCCTCAGCAGACTCTTAAGAATGTGATAAATGCAGAAACTTCATCTTCAGAGGTATTGAAAGGGTTGTGCAGGGTGTGGTATGTTGGAGAGCACATTTGACACCATGAAAGGCTTCAAATGCATTTGGCTCATTGCGTGAAACTCATTGCAAACAACATTTCTGTATTGTTTTTCCCTAACAGTTTTTTTGGATTCTATGACAGCAATGAAACAGTAGTCGAAATGAAGAAACAAGAGGTGGGCTGGAACAAAACAAACATAAACAAACATATTAATACATTCAAATTAAACTTAAAATGCAGTTAAATCAAGTTTAATAATGCACTTAAATATAAGAATTCACTGAAATCTTAATTCATCCACTTAATGCCTTCTCATCAAACTTGATAATGCACTTAAAAAAACTTAATTTATTCTAATCAAATTTAATAGTGCATTTTAAATCAAACTTAATATAAGTTGAGATATTCTCTGTTCTTTCTTCAGTGGTACCAAAGTGATGTTTTTGGCCTGAAGACACTGGAGTCCAGAGGAATGCTGGTCCAGTGTTCACCATCTGGAGTCAAGCATACTCTCTGGCATTCAAACTTTACTGTGTACAAAAACTGCATTGAGCAGTGGCTGACATAGGTGCCTAAAACATTCACACACACACACACACACACACACACACACACATACACATACACACGCACACACACACACACACCACTCCCCATGAATTAGGAAAAAAATAAAAATAGTCAAACACAAAATCTCTTTTTATTCAAAAAGCCTGATCATGTGTGTGTGTGTCTGTGTCAGTGACAAAAAGTAAATTTTGCAGAGGAAATATAAAAATATATATATTTTATATTCAGACATACAGAGGCTTTTATGGTTGTCAGCCTATAGCTGCGCGGCGTGGCAGCGTTATAACTCAAGCCTCCACGAAACAGGTAGCGCATAAACGTTACGTCAGCAAACCAGGTAGAGCGGCAAGGATTTTGTACCAGCTCAGGCGTGCATTGAGTTCCTGGTAGGTATTTGAAGACGTTTTACGTTATCGAAAGTATACTTTTATCCTTGCGGGGTTTTTTGGTCTGAAAACGTATTTATTTAAAAATCTTGCGCTGTTCGCCGAGCGGAGTCTAAGCATTTTCCCTTGTCGAGCACAAGGATTTACTCGCATTGTCACGCTGTCTAAAAACAAGGTTTGAGCGTAGTCAGTCATTTTAGTTTTTACTGTTTTGAGAATCCCGTGGATGTTTAACGAGTAATCTCGCAGTCCAAGCGGAGTGGAGAACTCGTGGAGTTGTCTAAAACTTTGTAACTGAGATTCATAATTCGTTTGGTGAAATGTTTGTATGTTCGTCTACTTCAGCCTAAATTCGTAGTCATAGCCAATTTTCCGGCTTATTCAAAATGTATATCCAGACCAAAAGGTTTTGAGAGAACACACGTCATTTTCCGAAAATAAAACTGTCATAGTTTACACTAATGGCAACTTTGGTCGGTTTGTGTTTGCTATTGAGAGTGGCTCGAGGACGACGTGTACGTTCTGGCTCTGTAAACAGCCGGTTTGGAGAACGTGAGCTGTCATATACGCTGCAGACTTTCGTTAAACTCTCACTGAATGTACTGCGTAATTTAATCACTTTTTTTGGCTGTAGATTTAAACAGTCTGGCCTCAGCTCGTCTGAGTTATAACCAGGTAATATTATCTTCAAGGCCAGCAGTGTCAGAACGTGCAGTTTCATAGCTGTCATCTGATAAATATTTATCCCAGCATATCAACTTTAATTTTTTAGGCCCGAGGCTGCAGCTAGGATGGCAACTAGAAGCAACGCTGACGGATGTCGCATCTGTGGTGGCGATCTGCGTGGCAACCATCGCCGATGGCTTTTTGCCAGTCAGAGGAAAGTGGGCCAGATTCAGACCCCAACAGAATCTGGCAGCACACTGTCTCCATCCAGGTCTGCCCAGAGCAGCCCGTGGGGTATGAATGAATCCACCACACGTTTCCACCTGCTCTATATCTGCTTGTAACTAGGTTTGAAATGATCCATTCTAGAAGATAAAGCTGCATTAGTCTAGGATTGTATCTTGAATATTTAGCAGTTTTTATTACACTGTAAAATGTTTACAGGTGCTTACAGTAGCATGGTGTGTGTGGTTTAGAATATGTAGTAGCCTACAAAAATCAGTTTTTAAAGTAAATCTCTGTCTATTTCTTTTAGGCAGCACTGTATCTCTTGGCTCTTCCAGTTTGCGCCATAATGCTCATACCCTGCCCACACCTAATAAAGGAATGGACCTGATCTCTGTACTGACACACATATTGGGGCAGTCTGTACCACGCGGGAAGGAGAGGGGGGAGTTTATATGTGGCAAGTGCGTGTCTGTGTTGGAGCGAGTGTTTAAGTTCGACACGGTTATCGCCAGAGTCCGAGTACTGTCCAGGGAGAGGCTGCAGAAGCTAACTCGGGAAAGGGACGGCCTAAGGCGGTGGGTGAGAAGTGTTTACCGAGAGCGGCATCCGTCTGATGTCAGGGTCAGGCAGAGTTCCAGCGAGGATGACCTGGAGTTGGGTGAAGGAGATGGGCAGAGCGACCCTGGAATGGCCTACAGAGAAATGTTGAGGGACAACATGGCGCTTTCAGCGTATGAGTGTTGGTCTGAAAAATCAGACTCGTGTCCATATTTTAAGAGAACAGGTAAAAGATGCAGCAAGTTCAAAAGTTGTGAGTGTTGTGACTCTTTAAGGGTCTCTGACTCAGATTATGAGTCTGTATGTGGAATTCCTCGTCACTTGCCAGGGCAAGCTCTCTCCCCCTCAGGTTTATCAAGGGACAAGTCCCAGAGTATGCCTCTCCATTGGTCTAAAACCCCATCACTCGGTTCTAGTCCTACCTCCTTATCTGGTTCCTGCCATTCACTACAAACACGGTCTCGGACAGTCTCAGCCCAATCGTTGGACTCTGTGGATGGGCCTGATCCATTTGATTGGCCAGAGGAGCAGTCATTTGCCTTAGAGTCCATCCTTCAAGAGCTGAGAGGTATTGAGGGAAAGCCAGTCAGCTCTCCGTCTGGAAGCCGCATCCCAGTTTTGGGCAGGGCAGTAGGTGTCGCTGGATCAACTAAGAAAGAGCTGGTGCATGTACTGAATTTTGGAGAGGGTTCTGACCCGGAGGAGGCTGCGGAGAATGGAGAGATGCAGGATGTTCTGACTGAACTAAGGGATGAGTTTCTGCCACTGCGCAGAGAGGTGAATAGTTTTTGCTCAAATAGAAGTATGGTGTAAGAAACTATTGGTGTATTATAATTTTTCAAAATGTAAAATGGTTTCTGTGGCTAAAAGAATGTTTGGCCTTTTGTAGAACATCTTGTGACTTGTCTTAATTGTATTTAGGTCACCACAGGCAGAATGCACCTTGCAGTCAGGCAGCTGCGGGAGCAGCTGGATCAAGCAAAAACTCGCATTAGGATCCTAGAGACGGGGCTCCAGGAGGGTGTCCAATCAGATTCAAGTCTTGCCACTCAATCAATTCTTTCACCTCCAGTGGTAAGGAGTATTTAGTTCAATAGAAATACAGAAGCCCATGTGACATTTCTCAGTTAATTTGGCCTTAAGGCTGTTTCCACAGTTTTTACATTTTGGAGATGAGGGGGAAAAACTTTGTGCAGATTTAAGTGTTGGTATTACAATGGAAACAGTAAAATGATAAATTTATAGGCTAATTGTTGTTCATCAATTTAATCTTATCTTTTTATAAAGGATGTGCCAATTAGTTCCTGTACTTTAACAATGTCTAAATGTCTAAGTACCAGATACTAGTTATTAAACTAATTGAATCAGTACTTTTTGGATCACAGGAACTGCAGAATGGTGGTTGACTGGTTAAAACACCTTAGTGTTACTGCATTACAACATTCTTACAGCTAGTGTTATTATGAAAGACAAACGGTGTGTATGAATTCAGTGGGTGTGTTGCTTTGTTATACGATGGGTTTCACAAATGCACCTACACACCCATACGCATGCATGCATGCACACACACACACACACACCTCCCTCTTCTTGGAATCTTCCCCAGCTGGAGGAGTTTGCCCTGGGCTTTGACTGTTTTTTTTTTTTTTTTGCGTATCATTAACTAGCTGCTCTGCTGCTAAAGTGCATGTGGACTCCTGTCTTCAATCCCGTCCAGATTGCCCTGAAAATGCATCTAAAGCGATACATTTGTTTAGCTGTGCGTGCTTCTATATCATTGTTTTTGTTGTTGCAGATGTATTTTTATATTATTTTCTGAATGTGTACACGTACTTGTGACCTGTTTATCTGGAATGCATTCATAGGAACCTGTAGATCTTAAGGCAACAGAGTGACTTCCATTTTCCTTTTTTAACGCCTATACAAGAACAATTATCTGACTCCTGTGTCTGTGTATCTATATATTTGTGTATTGCAGATTCTACCTAGCACCTCCCAGGGTGAGAATGAACTCATTCACCACCTTAGCCAATCACTGCAAAGCAGAGAAAAGGTCATTCAGGTTAGCAGTACAGTGATTGGTTTACTGATTATAACTGTGTCTAAGAGCTTGCACCAGGTGACAGGAGTGCGACTGACTTGGATTTGCCCCCTTTCTCAGGAATGTGTGACTCTCATTCGAAAGCTGTGTGTTGAGGTGGGAGCCGGGTTGGAGGACACCGATAAACTCAACAAAATGACACTGGTGCTGAGCAACACACTTTCGGAGCAGGAGGTGATGCACTGGAGTCATTAGCCCACTAGGGGGTGCAGTTCATGCCACCAGAGAACACCAAAGCTCTCTCCACTTTTCAGCGTAAAACTGCTCATGATGGATAGCTTGATGCTTAAAAAAACATAACTTTTTATTCTTTATAACATTATTAGTAAGAATTATTTTATCCTGTCTGAAAGAACAGCCTTTTTGTTACTGTAAATGTGTGTATGTATATAATTTTATAGAGCATGCTGGAAGCTCACGTATCTGAGCTTGGGGAGAGAGGATGCGTTGTGCAGAAAGAGTTGGAGAGCCTCCGAGAGGCTGCCAGCCAGCGGGAGAAGGACCTCATCACGCTCAATAGTGTGCTCCAGAGCAACCAGGATGTCATAAATGTAAAGCAAAAACACACACACACACACACAGAGGCTCTGTTTGTTTGCCAGTGTGCCTGGTTGTTTACTGATGGAAATGTCTTTCTTCTGAGCGTGTATGTTGGTCTTTTATGATACTGTCGATTTGTGCTTCTACTGTAAAGCTTGGTGCTCACACTGGGGATTTAATTACAGCCTGGAAAATCCTGTTGTTTGTAGTAAAAATATCCAAAGCTTTTATAACTAGTCAAGCAATATGACCCATTTTCTTTTTCCTCTCAGCATTTGTGGGTGGAGCTGGCTGAGCGGATGCGATCGTTGGAGGATGTCCAGAGACAACGGGAGCTGTGGAAAAAGCGGGATTCTGCCTTGGAAACAGTGTTGCGTGAAAAGGAGAAAGTCATCTCCCGACTGCAGGAGGCGCTAGAGAGCTCACACAATGATGTTCAGGTTGAAAATTGAAAATTTCTTTTTCCACCACTACATTCTGTTCTACTCTGTTCTATATCCCTTTTTGGAGAAAAAATATCTCAACAGCTTCTTCTTGTGAAATCATTAATAATAATAATAATAATAATAATAATAAATACCATAATCTACAGAAATGCAGCTGTTGGGTAAAAATCATTGTTAAATCCTGATGCTCGCACACAGGCCCTCTCAGATTCTCTGATTGGTCGGGGGCTGTCGGGAGGTGGAGCCGAGGCTGCTCTGGCCAGTCAAGTACAAGAGCAGGAGTCCCTGCTTGCCGCCTGCTTGAAGGATTGGGAAGAGCACGGTGTCACCATGGGACAGGAAGTCTCCAGCCTGTCAGCAGCTTTAAAAGATGCAGAGGCTGTAATTGAAGTAAGACGACAGCACTTCGCTGCTGCTTTCTCAACCATTTTCTCATCAGTGTTGATGCATAATGCATGTTTATAACTTGCTTATGTGCATCAGTTGTCATAGGGCAATCATTGTTTCAGTACTGATTATATTTACTAGGCCTACGATGTCAGCAAAGCCATAACAATATACCTGGGGCAAATAATATGATTTGCACTACAAGACATGGATGAAGTCCCTGAAATCATTATTTTTACCACAATTTTATCGTTTTTGTGTTATCCCTCCATCTATTTGCATGTCAAGAGATATTACATGAGATCTCTATCTCTGCTGTTTGTTTGTTTGCTTGTTTGTTTTGCCAGGAGCAAAGGCAAAGCCACAAACGGTCCATAGCGGAAGTGTCTGTGCAGCTGAAGGACGCGCGCAAGGAGCTCGGGGAGGCGGTCGGAGCAGCCAAGCAGGCGCAGCACGCCTGGCGCACGGAGAAGGCGGAGCGGGACCTGGCAGAGGCGAGGATGATGGAGCGTTTGCAGAAGAGGGATAAGCTCATCGAGGTACATGCACCCATTGAGCATCGCGCGTCCTACAGCAGGTCGGCCCATCTTCACCTCCACAGATGACCCTGTGTGACCCTGTGTGACCCTGTGCCCTCTTGCTCCTCTGCATATCCTCATTTTACGAGGGAACCACAGTGTCCATCTTGCCCATTTCCTTTTTCTTTCTTCGTTAGATTATGAAAGTGTGGTAATGTAGGGTTTTTTTTTTCCCTCCCTTTTTCTTTATAACCAGCAAGTTCTCCTGGACGCAGAGAAGCGTGACGGTGTGCTGATGGAACTGCATCAGAACATCTCCAGTAAGCTTGAACCCAGAGTTGCCCTCAAACACACATTGTAAGTGTGGGTGTGTCAGAGTAAAATGGGCAGATATGCACTTTACTATGACTAATGAATGTTATATCATATTTGTATGTTGGTACCATAATTTGAAATGCTGCAATTTAATCCCAAATGGTGATAATTCTGTTGACAGCTGCTAATTTCAACAATCATCTCGGTGTCTTCAGTATAGAATCTTCTCCATTACTTTTGTATGCTGCCAGTTGAGATCATTAAATCTGTTCCATCTCATTAGAATAACTGTACCAAAGCTGGAACACAGCACCAGACACGTGCTACATTTTTATTTCCACCCCTGTAATGTTCTGTGCAGGAATGGTGTTTTTTGTGTGTGTGTGTGTGTGTGTGTGTGTGTGTGTGTGTGTGTGTGTGTGTGTGTGTGTGTGTGTGTATTTTTTCTAATTCTGTGCCTCAAATCACCCAAATGCCTTTACAAGATCTCAAGGTCATTCTGTGTTTAATATGAAATCTCCTGTTTGTTCTGATGTCTTCTCAAGTTTTGTAAGTTTCTTGGGTTCTGCTACATTTATATATGTCCTTGTTTTGTATGTAAGCAATTCCTCCAAGCCTTGGAGAGAGAGAGAGAGGGGGGGGGGGTTGTCTATTGTTTTCATAAATTCCATAATTTTTTTTATTGTTCCTAATTCTGTTGGGTATATTGTTTGTCCTTTTAATTTTATAGATTTTATTCTTACGGATTGTAATAGTATGGAGTATTTACTTACTTTTATTTATAAAGGAGAACTAAAATTCACATACCGGTAACTGTCTGGCTGTACCTACTTGTAATTTCACATGTAACTTTCGGTTGAGGTTGCTTTTATTTCACGAAAGCTTGATTTTCTTAACACCTTTCGGCCATTCAACAATAAACAATTTCCTGATAAAAAAAAAGGACACGTTTTTTGGCATTTTACGTTCAATTAACGTCATCGTGCGTTATTTCGTTCCCGTTCAGCGTGTCACGCTGCAATGTAACGTGATCACTACTGATTGAGTTGCAGAATACCTCGTTGCCAGCTAACTCCATTCAGTTCTGTGTCTCTCGGTCTCATGTTCCACCCAATCACAACTTGGAGCGCTTTTCTAGTTACTGTTGCGTTGGAAACAGTTCATCAACTTTAACTTCACGCAGTAGTCCTGTCCTGTTAAGTGTAATTATGTAGAATAGTGCGAATTTAACCAAATCGGTGCTTTAAACTCCTTCGTACTGATGAGAAGCCTTGTTCGCTCGGCTCCACCCGTTTCAGTGACCGTCGGGCCTCAAAGTTGGCGAGATGAAACTATGCGCTCTGTTCAACGCGCCGAGCATTTGGTGCGTCAGTCCTATATGGGAGCGCTTAATTCCGCTACTCGCTATCGAAGACCAACGTTTTCATCCAGGCTCCCAGATTTAATGACGCACAGCGTTAACGACAACGTGGAAAAGGAGTTTTCTGATGACAACGAGAACATTAAAGTTCGGCCCAAATCCACGGGGATTTCGGTAAAGTATTTAATTTCCTCATGTAAATTTAGTAGCTAATCCTGCACGTTTTTTTAACCAGTGGTGTTATTTTTTCATCCAAGTTGAATTCTCTGGCTGTGAATGGACCCTTTCCACCGCCAGCCCTACGTGACCAAAGCGCGGAGGTCTGTCTTGGCTTGGCCAGCGAATACATGCGAAGCGTTCGGGAAGTTGAGGGGTATTTGCGAAGGCAATCGGGCAGAGTCACTCAGGAGGCGACGAAGCTACAACATCAGAGGGAACGACTGGAGAAACTGCTTCGGAGTTTCAGGGAAGCTGCGCTTGTTAACCAGCAGAGCACAGATGGGCGGACTTTGAGACCTACGCCAAACGAGGCAGTGAGTGAAGTGAAATGCACTCCAATAATACCCATCAATATTGATAATTTTCAGTGTTTTGTGTTCTTTGTTTACATAAAAACGGTTCAAATGAAGAGATTCGTTATATACGACGAATGAGTATAACTCACTACACACACGTGAATTTTGATTTAAACATTTATATTTTCATTAAAGAGGAAAGACGGGGCAGATGGTCTGCTCAGCAACGAGAGAAAATTCTTAAACGATCTTAAACGGACCCTGGAAGCCATGTTGAGAATCACATTAACTCATCAGCAGGTAACAGGCCAAATTACATGATTATACGCAAGAAAGCATTGAAAGTACTTATAACTTATGTGCACTTGTGCACTGATTTACTAAAACCAGTAACCAGGAATCGCAAGGAAACCTCCGACTGACTCTGAACCTAATGCCCCCTTTATGCAAATATTAAGGTTGCTCAGTTACAGCAAGTAAGACCACCTGCTGGCGTTTGGCTGTGTTTCATTAAAGGCCTTAGCTGTGAGCAGCAGGCAGCTCTCCAACTGCGCCTTTGAAAGATCCAGGGTAATAGAGCTGCTACCTCAGCACGGATCACCCTCGGCAACCGTGCGTCTCTCCCCCTCCCCCTTCTCAGTGAAACCTGACCCCTCCGGACCATTTACCGCAGGTACTCACGCTGTCTTTCTCATGTTACAGAATCTCTGTCTCGCTGTAATGTTGTTGCCCGTAATACAAACGAAAAGCTATGAAAACAGTCTCCAGTAAGCTACGGACTGATGTATGTGTACTTTGATGAGCGTTACTTTTTTCTAGTTTGCCTCTCAACACGCCCCTCCTTCCAAACAAATGAATGTGTAACCAGTCTTTTTCTGTGTTGACTGCATGTGTAAAATGATTGACAGGCATGTTCCCATGTATTTCTTTTTCGCATAATACCGTCGTACGTTGTTGAAATGTTCGGTTGCTGATAACGGAGACTTTTTCTGCACAACAGTTTTTGAGAGAACAATCAGAGTGTAAATAAAGGATGGTTGATTTCGCTTGTCATTTAAAAATGCGTACAGCAGCTTTAATATACTGATGCTAAAACATTTTTCGAATCTGCCCCCCCCCCCTCTTCTCTCACACACACACACACACACACACACACACACACACACACACTTTCAAACATGTAGAGTGTAAAGAGACCCTGGAGTCATCGTCAGCCCTATTACAAAAATCGCAGCAACTTCGAGAGAGTGTGAAACAGCTCATGAGCGATGCCGTCATTAAACAGAAAACCCTACATCACTCAGTCAATGAGAGCTTACTGAAGAAAATCTCAGAATCAGTCGGTCTACAGGTAAGATGAGAATCAGGCTTTAGTTAAAAAACAAATTATAGTTGGAACATTCTCCTAAGAAAATTGTCAAGTGCATAGTAGATATGAGTGAATCATCCTTACACATTGAGTTTGTTTTAAATAAAATAAATGCCGCTTCTCAAAAACAAAACAAAACGTGTATTTGATGCCAAATTCCTGCTGAAAAAGTGACATGTCTGTGTAATCTGATATACATGGTATGTCATGTTTACTCTTTCTCTTTATCAGCATCAGTTAACTCTGGGCTCTGCAGCTACCAGGCAGGCCATCTACCGTAAACAGAGACAGCTGCAGTGTGCCAGCTACAGCCATGGCAGAGTTCTGGTATGCATTCGCGCTTAGTAACACTTCATAACCTGCCTTGTGCTGTCATAATTAGCAATTGTAGTTGTGATATACAATGTATTACACATGTATACACAATGAATTTGAGTGTGAAAGTAAACAGTTTTTTCGGCATGGAAAGTGGTCCATGAATATTTATGAAAAAAAGGTATAGTGTATGGGATAAAAGCAATGTAAATTTACTAAGCACTGTTTAAAAACTTTAATTACTTGTATTTGAGATCAACTTTACCAAGTAATATAAAACTGCTTTCAAAATCCAACATGTAATAGATATTGAGATATTAAATAAGTGTTCTAGTAAGGAGAACCGGCGTTAATTCGTGTCATTTTCTCGTGTAGGGCCCTGTTTCCGAAGTTGACCTGTTCTGCAGAGAGAGGCTGGATAGGCCTGTTGTTCAGATCTATGAGAGACACCAGAGTTCCCACCTGCCAGAGGCCCGTCTCTTAACACAGGTAGTGGAGTTTTCAGTTAATATGATCAATTTTATAGTGCCATCATATCATAGGTATGTATGCCACATAAACCATATAATTACAATCTTTAGATATCACCAGTTAAAGCCTTTGGCAGATTATTTTAAAGTTTTTATTCAGAATTAAAATGTTCATACGTCTTCAATATGAAATGTTTGAGTGGCTTTGTTTATCGTAATAAAAATTGTAATATGTAAGTGATCGTAAAAATAAGTCGGTCTGTGTTATTTTGTTAAATCTGCACAAGCATTTCTGTTTGAAGTGTTTAGATAGAAGTTTTTTGTGTTTCTGCAACTGCAGTGATCATTTTTGCATGTTGCATCTGCCTTTCAGGGAAGTGCTGCACTGGAACAGCACCTGAAGTTTGCGGAGAAAGAGGTAGAAGATCTGCAAGCTTTGCGCATGCACTTGGTGGATGATGCTCGTGAGAAGAAAGCTGCAGTGGGAGTGGACTCGGCTGTCGTCCGACTTCGCAGGAGACTCGCGATTCCCATGTTCAACCAAGAGCCAAACTGCTAAACATATTCCGATAGTAGAATTGTGTGTGTGTGTGTATCAGCACTGTACAGCACTGGTGTACTTTAGAAGCTTTTTTTCTAATAGACTGAGTAAGCAGTGTTTGTGGTTCTAGCTAACTTCTGCCAGAGTCCTTTTCCCTTTGATCCCATGCCGTGCATGTAAACATTATTCCAAAGAATAAACTATATTCGTGTGAATAAACTCATAAACAATAAAGACTTGTCATCATTAGTAGTTATTGCATACCCACCTTTATCCATGGTGAATCAACAAGCTAACAAAAATCATGAGTATTTAATCTGAGAAGGAGGAGGTTCCTAACGTTGGCAACAGCACCCTTAAAATACCTATACCACCTTACTTTATTAATTGCATCCGTTATGTCTTTAAGACGGATAGAAAACTCACAAGTATTTTATCATGTTTCATCTTCACTTCTAAGAGTAATGCAATTTTGTTTCAAAGGCTTTAAAAAATGAAAATGAAAGAATCTTGACTGGTACATATTTTGGATAATAAAGACTTTCTTCAGACGTAGGTTATGTAAAATGTCACCACATATAATACATTTGAAGTGTCTCTATCGTCGCTACCGTAAGCGTAAGGAAACTTCACCTTACGGTACGCCTCAGTTTTTTCTGCCATATTGAATATTAGTGTCCCAATGTGATTTAAAAACAAGGTAAGATTTGCAGATTATCCCGGGTCCTTCAGACGATTCTATGATGCTATGGCGAGGACAAATAAATGGGAAACTGAAAAACGTTTTGGAAATATGAAAAACACATCTTAAGGATGAGCGGCTTGAGACTTTTATTTTAAAATTCTGTGGGCACTTTCAAAACTTAGGCAACTTCACTCACTAGCGCATCACTGCTGTAAACAGAGGGAGGAAGTGGGCTAAGATAGTTTAGTTACTCTTATTTGCCTGATGCTTTAAAACCCTTCTTACTGGAAGAGCAAGGCAAAATCGTGTCAGGTAGTTTGCTGTTACCTGTTAACTTATTAGTATTTTTAGCTATTTTTTCCCTTTTTTGATAATTAACTTGCTAGTTGGCTTGCTAGGAATTGGACTATTCTGGTCGAGACGCGTTAGTTTAATAGGTTAGCTGTCTCTATCTAGGTAGATGCTTAACTAGTTACATGTCTAGCTAGCTAGGTTTAAATGCATATCTGCAAAACATAGCTACCGATAACTTACAGTTTTTGTGGTATTTGGGTTGAAATTTATTGAGTGCGTTAGACTTGCGCGGTGGTAAATGTGCGTGGAGTTGATGGGAGGTTTGATAGGATTATGATAAGATGCTTACTGCTGCTTCTTCTTTTGTTTATGTCTTTGAAAGGTTAAACAATGCAAGTCATTCAGCTAAACCATGCAAAATGTGCTGTTTTTTTCTGCTATCAAGTACGTGCAGGCTTAATGAAAACGGGCGAGACATCTAACGTTCTGTGTGTTTTACAGACGAGAAGAATGGACGAGCAGGAGGCCTTGACGAGTGCCCTGACTTCTGTCAGTCTGGACCCGAAGAGCAGTAATACAGACTCTTTCAGGTTTGTTTTTCAGTTTCATGCTATGCATTGCTATACTTAATGTGCTTCATGGTTGTAGCTAACTGCGCGTTTGTCACTTGTCTGGGTTCTGTCTTAACAACTCAAGGTCTTTTCTGTTGAACTGGATTTATTTTACACAGTACAGTCCCACTTTGTTAGTAAAGTCAAAATGCGTGATGTAAGAAAAAAAGTAGGTGATTAGATCCTAGTTATGTTTCTTATAGTAGAACAGCCAATGAGTGGATTCTGCTCACAAACAAACAAACAAAAACCTTAAGGTAGCCTAATTCAAGTTGGCTTGAGCAGGGCATGCTGTAGTTTGCATAACACAGCATAGATGTAGTTAGATGTAGTTCCTCATCCAGGATCTCTTGGTCTTATCTGTGAAACTGTGAACACATCGTCCAGATTTATGGACAGTGAGAACATGGCGTATCCCATATACATGTTTGGTGAACATATTGTGTCCCATATGCAGTAGTAGTGAATGGTAGGCGTGATGTGTTTGATGAACCGTCTGTAAAGGGACAGTGAAACCCTGCAGCAGCCTAAGGCAGACCTTCCTTTTCGGCCAGTGTTTTGTCTGGCTGTGACTACGATGTATAGAAAAGGTGATTATTGTTTTGTTTTTCAATTGTGGCTCTACATTTAAGCCCAATTACTTTTCTAAGATCGCAGTGCAAAATCCAGCCCATCCACACATTTCCGTTATTATTTGTCAGTGAGTGGGATGTTGTGTTAAAACCGGAGACAACAGAACTCTGGGGTAAAAGTCCTGGCATCAGATAGACTTGTACATGCTGCTTTTTGATCACCTTTCTTCTGGGGCAAAAAATGGTCCAAATCCAACCTTTTTAACACCCAGACATGTACTGAATTTTATGATTGTTTCCAGCTCGCCCCTCAACAGTTCACCGCAGTTACAAACAACGATGAACAAATGATGGCACAGATCTCAGACATGCCTCTTTTGTTCATTGTGGTTGTTCATTTCCTGACCAGCAATTTGTTGTTGGGACTGTGACTTTTAATTGTGGGTTTGGCCCAATTATTATTTTTTTCTTTCCCTTGGACAGGAGTCTGGTACAATAGCTGCATGGATGCATAAAATCAGACCTTGCAGCATTCAAGTCTAGCAGAAATCGTCAGGCCTCAGTAGCTTCTTTGCATTTGTTGTGACTGTGAGCAAAGAGAGGGCTGTGGAGGAATGTTTGTGCATGCCTGTCAGGACAAAGGTTTGAATGTGCTTGTACAGGGTGGCCCAGTCTGGGGGGCAATCATTCTAAAGGGATGTTGGCACAGGGAAAGCGAAACGAAAAGAAAAAAACCCTTTGAATGAGGCTATTGTTTCTTCTTTGGCAATAATAATGATCTTTGTCTGATTGTGTGTGTGTGTTTGGAGATCTGTCTGGAATTAGAGAGCTGGCCTCTTGGGGGGGGCAGGGGGAAACGAAGCATATGGCGTTTTTTCCTGGATTCGTAGATTGGTCTGGTTCAGATCCTAACCTGCTATGCACTTTGCGTGGTGTTTCATGACCTGATTTGTCGCAATGGTTACTGTTAATCACAGGGTTTAAGAGAAGCTGCTCACAGTAAGACTGGAACATGTCACATGGGTAAATCAGGAGGCAGGAATTTGAAAAGCAGTATGATCAAGCTTAAAGACTTAAAGTATTAGGTCTGCCCTCAGGCTACGCGTGCTGCCTGAATGATTTTCATCACTACTTCTTTCTTTATTTCTATCTTCGGTCTCCCTTCAGGCTCTACGTTGTCACCTGGAATGTGGCTACATCCGAGCCTCCCGATGATGTCGGCTCCCTGCTGCAGCTCAGCTCCACCCAGAAAACAGATCTCTACGTCATTGGGTGGGTTAATGTCCCATGTTTGGACTGTTGATTGTGTCTGTTTGACATAGTAACTCGTGTACAAATATTCCTGACTTACCTGCCAGTCTGGTTTCCACCAGGTTACAAGAGGTGAAGGCAGCGCCTTTGAAGTTCGTGGCAGACCTGGCCTTTGAGGACTCATGGACTCATCTGTTCATGAACACGCTGGCTCCTCTGGGCTACATTAAAGTACTACTTCTTCTGGGCTTTTGTCTAGCTAATGTTCCGCCTGTGTCGGTTGCCTTGGTAGCGATTTGATTTGCTTCTTGGAAAGGTGATTGGTGGATGCAGATGCTTGTTTATCTCTGCTGTAACAGGATTTGTTTAACTGGCTCTAGCATAAAGAAGGGGATTTGTGCTCTACGTTCTCCAATTCCTTCTTCCTTGCTCAGGTGTCTTCGATACGAATGCAGGGGCTACTCCTTCTGTTCTTTTCTGAGTTGGAGCACATCCCCTTCATCAGAGATATTCAGGTCACATACACTCGCACCGGGATGTATGGCTACTGGGTAAGCCTGTGTAAACGTATCCGACCGCACGCGTGATCTTATCCAACCAGCAGATGCGTGTTTGTGTGTGTATTCCGAGCCCCAATTATTATAGTTTACAAAATACAATCAAACAAAAAAAAAAAACACAAACCTGAAACCTGCTTACCATTTACTGATCTGGTGTTCCATGTCTTAGGATTGGTTTGATTGATGTTTCTCTCTTCTGCTCAGGGTAATAAAGGAGGCGTGACCATCCGTCTGTCTTTTTATGGCCATATGTTGTGTTTTCTCAACTGTCACCTGGCTGCCCACATGAAGCATGCCTCTGAAAGAGTGGAGGAGTTTGAATACATCCTGGACTCTCAGACCTTCAACGGCAAAAGCGCCTCATCTATTCTGGACCACAAGTCAGTGTGCAGTAACGTAGCATGGTACAAAGTGTTCGGTTGTTAAAAATGACGCTCGCTCTTTCTCTCTCACTTTCTTACTAATTCTCTCTCTCTCTCTCTCTCTCTCTCTCTCTCTCTCTCTAGGGCGGTTTTTTGGTTTGGAGATTTGAATTTTCGCATTGAGGACTACGGAATACACTTCGTTCGCAACTGCATAATCAGCCAAAACTTCCACTTGCTTTGGTCGAAGGACCAGGTGGGCGCTGAAGGGTCCAGTTCTGTGACTCCTGCTGTAGCAACATCTTGTATGGAGTCCTGTGTGGATTGTTTTGGTATTTTATTCTGTTTGTTTCCTTAGCTGACTATGATGAAGAAGAAAGTGCTGCAACTTCAGCAGTTTGAAGAAGGACCCCTCAATTTTCAGCCGACCTACAAGTTTGACTTGAACTCTGATATCTATGACACAAGGTAGATGGGCTTTACATGTCTGGTAAAATACACAGTTGTAATATTTCTCAAAGCTGTTAAAAAAAAAATCTTCTTTCAAAGTTGGCATCCCCTGTCATCTGGAATGGCAATATCACCTTCCATCTACTCATATACTTTATTCTCTCTCACCCTTCCAGGGTACAGAAGGCTTGGTTTGAGCTTAAGTAAGAATAACGGGGGGGGGGGGGGGGGGGGGGGGGGGGGGGGGGGGGGGGGGGGGGGGG
>JAOYMR010000012.1:3686808-3703378 GCA_025802075.1 Tenebrosternarchus preto | reverse complement strand
GGTTTGTTTTTGGTTTTTTAATAAAAACGCCCCCCCCCCCCCCCCCCCCCATATTCCCATCTAGATCCTCCCTTATGCTTTCTTAGTGCTCTTTCCAGTAAACCCCATTCCCTCTCGCTTATAGGATCAATGCATTGTAATTTCTGGCCATAGATTAAACTCCACCCTCACCACTAGAACTGTCCATATAACACACAGCTAGCGCGCTCCTCCCCTAACACTGCAGAAGTAGCGGTCCCATTGTATGCGAAGTGCTTTAATGCGTTTCCCAGCCAATGGCAACAAGTGTCAACTCCATTAAAAAAAAAAAAAAAATTACATTTGAATGCTTTATGGAATTAACACCTGATTTCTGTGGCATTTTTCCAAGAAGATGCTTTAAGCCTACTTAATCAGGCAGCTATCTGTGAGTTGGAGTTTGAACCAGCCACTGTTGAACTTGCAGCGTACACGGAGGCGTGGCTGCCCGTCTCTCACCTGCTGATGCTTATTTTGGTTTGTGCATAATTAACCGTGCACACCACTACACCACGGGTGTGCGTTAGTTATGAAAAAAGTTCAGTCTAGTCTGCACAACACACTGCTTTACAGTTGCAACAGTAATGATGCACTTTGCTGCATGATCGCCCAACAGCCTGTGCTATCATGAAGCTAATAAGAGAGAAGCCACATTGCTTGAAGGCTGAGAATCTAAATGATAAACAGTAAGGTGCTGATTAGAGGTCAGTTTCTCCAAAGCACTGTGGCACAATATTGATGTTAAGATAGGACAAGTGTAATGAGCTTAAATCTCTGTTAATAGTTGAAATTGCTTTAACACTGATGCTTTAGGGAAACTGGAATCAGATTAATCGTGCGTTCAGGAAGATCAACAACAACAGTGGTTTAATGACTGTGCTCGGAGCAGAGCTGTTTACGTTCTCTTCTCAAATGCTTGATTGTGATTGGTTTAGTGGCAAAAAACGCAAGCCAGCGTGGTGCGATCGGATCCTGTGGCGGGTAAAGGCCAAGCCACCTCCACCCGAGGATGTTTCCGTAGAGGGTGAAGCGGATGTCATCGATGCAGCCAAGCAGCAGAAGACGACGTTGGAGGGCGTGACTGATGAGTACCCTCTGAAAGTGGCACAGGACATCTACACCAGCAACATGGAGTACGGCATCAGCGACCACAAGCCCGTCGTTGGCGTCTTCAGCCTGGAGGTGGGTGCTGAGCTGGAGCTGTTCACGGTTCCCAGTTCCCTTGTCTTGTCCAGCTGTGTGTATGTTAAAGTGCATGAAGCTACTGCTGTGGTTGTGTACGTAGCTGAGGAAGGTACATGCCTCCCCGCTGGTGCGACTGTTCGCTGATGGTGATTGGAGCGCAGACCTGGATGCTCTGGTGACATACAGCCCACTGCAGACGTTTCCATCCAGCACCTGGGACTGGATCGGCCTCTATAAGGTCAGGTTCTAACGCTGGCACCCCCTTGCCCATGGTACACTGAGGAAAACTTGTAACGAGTGATCAAAGATCTCTTGCGCAGGTGGGGTTCAAAAGCGTTTCGGACTACATCACCTACACCTGGGTGAAGGACGACCAAGTGACTTTCAGTGGTGAACACATACAGGTATACAGTACAGTTATATGCTGTGCTACTGTGCCTGTGCTACTGTGCGTTAGGTCAGTCTTTAGGTCATCCGTTTTTCTTCTCACAGGTTTATGTGAGCAAGGAAGAAATCCCAGTTAAAGGGGGAGAATGCATTCTCTGCTACTACAGCAATAACCTGCAATGTATTGTAGGCATTAGTGAACCTTTTAAAGTAAGTAGGCATGTACCACACACACCTCCTATTTAGGGCTCATACATTTCAACCTGCAGATCCTTTTGTTCTGAGGCTCTGTTTCATATGGGTAACTGTCGTATCTGTTGCAGGTGCGTGAATCCAGAGCAGCGATTGAAGAAGATTTACTGCTAGAGAACACAGAGTGGAGCAGGGAGTAGAACTATGCCAACTCCATTTTACCAACAGTGCACTTTGAGACTGTTGTGTGTTTAAACAGTCTTTTTATCCTCCTGCTTAAAGTATATGAAGAATTCAAGTGCAATTTCATCAGAATACTGTGTAGTGTGTGATGTCTGTTTTCATTATCTGTTTGTCGTTTTCACAGATTTATGGGCCATAATTTTACTTTTAACGTTTTAATTGTAAAAATGCCAATTTTCAAAGACCTGTAAGAAGTTGTTTTAAAAAAATTGTACTTTTTTTCTGTTGACTGTTACATGAAGAACTTCTAAATGAGCATTATATTTGATTTGTACAGATTTTATGTTTTCTCCTAAGATCCATTATATTAATATTCCATCAGTGTTGCTGTTATGTTGGCATTTAATTTATGGTAAGGCAGGACCATTTTACACATTGTGAAATGTACTGTAGAAAGGGGTCACATTGCACTGAATCTTTGACATGGTTTTTGTTATTGTTCCATGTCATTAACTAGCTGAGATGCTGCCTGTGTCTGTTGGGAGTATTTCTCAAGCCAGAGCTGTCCGTCTTTTCACTTGTGATTTATAATGGTTTGTTTATATATACTTATTTCTTAATATATGGCACACAGATTTATTGATAGTTTACAGTATTTATGATTTGTCACTGTATTCCTAAATTGTCACATTCCTGTGTATTCACCAATATATATTTTATAATGAAACAAAATATCGAAATAAATTTAATTCGAATGAAGGTGTTTTTTTTTTTGTTTTTTTTTTTTACTTTACAGGCTACTTGCCAATACTACTGCAATGTTATATTGACTATCATTATCTATTTTAATAGACGTATATTTCTCTTTATGATATAGGAAACTTGTTCTGTCGGACATTTTTTGTAAGTGCTGTTGCTAGAGCAACCGTTTGTTTACCATAGGACAGCTAAAGTTTGATAAGGTTGCTGGCGACAGTGGCTACGTTTAGCAACCTTTTACAAATATAAACGTATTTCTGACAGGTAGGATAACTTACCCTGGGTTTGAATAACCTTAGAGCTTGTTAGCGAAGTGCTGTTCGTACGTCGGAATAGGTCAGTAGCTCAAAGGTTACGAAAGTAATTAATATTTTGATGGTTTATACGAACCGTCCAAGTAGGCTAACGTTAACCTGGCTAACTAATTTAATATTCAGTTACGTCTAAGTTTAATCAAACTAAAATGTTGCGACGTTAATATTCTTACCAGTGTGATGCTCGACAGCAAATATCAGCCTTAACGTTTACTAATAACGGGACAGGACCTGATTAACTTTACAGTATTATATCTTTGTCTGCATGGTTGCTAGATAACTACGTTAACTAACGATATAGCCTGCAAATTCTTCAATATTAATCAGACTAACCTACCTACTAAAATGTTATGGTACACATTATGGCCAAATTAGGCTACCTAGCTAGTTAACTTAGATTTTTGTGTTTTGTGGTTAAACAATGCTACATATAGATGTATGCTATTAATTTTTTTTTAAATGTTTGTGTTCTTCATTAAATAGCTGTAGTTACTGAACGGCAAAGCGGCATCTAGACATATTTTAAATCTGTCTGTAACTGTCACCCGATCTTACCTTTTTTGTCACAGTGCAATGTCTCGGGTGATACAGCCACCTCCTAAATTTCTACCTTCTGAGTGGAAGTATGCAAACCAAGTACACTTAAGGAGCACAGAAACCGAGCGGGCACGCTCGGAGCGACTTACCGCCGAGTGTAAACGACTGATGGAGGAGAGTGAAAAGACTTCAAATCGCATGCAGCAGGATGCCAACAAGAGGCTAGGTAACTGTCCCATGATTTATGAGAACATTTTAGTAGGACTCTATCTCATGTGCACTCACTACACAGTGGTGGTTGTTTGTCTTTTTGCTTCTGTGAACCTTTTCCTCAGAGCAGAGAATTGAAGACATTAAGTTCTGGAGGCAGGAGCTAGACCAGAAACTGCAGGAGATGGTGCAAGAGATCGAGGTGCTCATTACTTATAAGAACCGGGTGGAGAGAGCCTTGGAGAGCTTCTCCGAGCCTCTCCAAGCCACTCTGGAGTGCCTGAATGAGAGGTGCGAGAGACACTTGCTTGTCATTGTGAAGAAGCTTCTTAGAATTGTTCTTCTGAGTACAAAGTCATGCTAATAGGCCGAGTTTTATAGAGAAAAGGTTTATTTGATCAAAAAAGAAACCTCGACTTGCGCTTCAGCTACATTTGTTTAACATTCCACTACCTTAGGGCTCAGTTATCGTCTCATTGGCCATTTGTCAGTGCATGGTGTGTTGGCTGTGTGCCCAGACAGGGCAGAGTGTCCATTGACCTGGTGAGCGATGAGGTGGAGAGGGAACTGCTGAAGGAGAAGGATGTGATCGAGGGAGTGGTGGCCCTCTTGCAGCGAACACTGGAGCAGATCGTCGAGCAGATCAGGTGAGGACCTTAGTATACGTGGCCACAGCAGCTAGGAGAATCTTCTTTCATTCACCTCAGAATTATTCATCTATGGGCTCGAGTATGTTTTGCCATTGTACAATAACAACTGTTTTTATTTATTTGTACCGATAAGGGAGCTTTCTCTTTTAATGTCCATTTTAATGTCAGTTTTAGTTTTTTTTTTTGTTGTTGTTTTCTTCAGTTGTATGAACATTTTCTGTTTGTTTCCTCCTGGTTCCTTTGTTTTCAGGCTAAATCGTTCAGCCAAATACTACTTGGAGAAAGACCTGCGGGACAAATTTAAGGCAGAACGCATCGATGATTTCTGCTCTGTGCTTACCAGCACTTCGGCGAGAGTTGAGGAGCAGACTGGGCCTGCAGGAGGGTAAAGACACATAGAGACTGGGAATCAGAATTCGCTAATGGAGCCTATGCTTCAGGCTGCATACAACAACAGTATTCTTTGCAGCAACAACAGTACTTTACGAGCAAATTTTTACTTTGTATATAAAATAAGCAACTTCAGCATCCAGCAGATGGCAGTCATGAGCCATGCCCCTTTGACTCTACCATACAGTACTTCTAGCAGGATATTTATCCCCCTCCTAAACGACCGCAGGGTCATGGTGATGCCACAGGAGTGGGAGACCTTCACCGACATGAACATCGGCAAGGCCGAAAGGGAGCGGAGCAACTCGCTGTCCCTGCGCGCTCTGACCGACAGCCTACTAGAGCAGACGGCCTCTGACGTGCTGCGGCAGCGCCAGGCCTCCGACTCCGCCATGGAACGCCGCGTCCATGAGAGCCGGACGGCCAAAGGCCAGCTGGAAGACCAGCTGAACAAGGTGCCCCGCTTTTGTTATTTATTTGGACCTTGGGAGAGTTGGGCTTCTGTTAACTTATTTTTATTTGCTTTCGTACTATTTTAATTCTTCTCAATTCTATGTTATCCGTTTTGATAACACAATGACTTGTCCTGAAATGTCCTAATGGTAATTACCATTATTTTATGATATGTAAATGTTATAAAAGTAATTAGCATTAGTTTATATGAAATATTCAACGTGTTAACTTTAATTAAACTGAGCCCTTTTTCTGCTTTAGTTGCTGGCAGAGATTGCGGGCCAGGAACAGAACCTGGAGGCTCTTGGGGTGGCCATCGCAGATAAGGAGGCTCCTCTGAAAGTGGCCCAGGCTCGACTGCTCGCCCGTGGCCAGAGGCCTGGCATCGAGCTGTGCTGCGACCCCGTGCACGCCTGCCTGACCTCTGAGGTGAAGCAGCTCACAGAGCAGATCGCGAGGTGAGGAGGAAACAGCCAAGTGTGCCGGGTGTGCCATGGTGGAGCAGCGGTGGTGCGGTGGTGGAGGTAGTTTTAAACTGAGTATCAGTAAAGCCTCCTGATCTTTCCACAATTCCCTATTCTCTTGTTTACTAGCCTTGGTGCACTGAGCAGAAAGCAATTAAGCTTTTCCACCTGTCCAATGAGAGCACAGCCAGCTGTGGTGTCATGGACACCATGCCACAAATAATTGTGGCATCAGTAGCAAAGGAACCGGGTGTAACCTTCTAATCCCTCTGCACCATTCTGAAGACCTACTTCAAACTCTCAGCAGCTCATTACTGATATTATAACATGCTGATGTCATTAACAGTATTTAATCTTGATTGTCACCTCATGTTAATTATCGCCCTAACACGAACATACTCTTCCCATCCATGTGTGGCAGATTGAAAGACAGCCTAGCCCAGGCAGAAATGGAGCTCAAGGCACTGATCCAAAATCAGCTGCTTCTGGAGGAGGAGATCCAGGTCAAATCACACTCGCTCTACATAGATGAAGTGATCTGTTTCCAGATCCGTCAGCCAATCACAATTCACAGCTTTTGAACAAGGCAGCTGGAGGCTTAGGAGTCAACAAGCATTGCTGTGTCACAAATAGTGTTTTGAAGCAACCCTCCCCCCGCTACAAAAACCAAAAACAAATAAAGTATCCTTTTTTCAGATTTTGAATTGAAATGTATTGAACTGGAAATACATCATCCATCAAAGAGAGAGAAGTCTGGCTTATTTTTTTTGCTTCGTTGTTTTATTAAAATAATGCAATTTCTGGTCCAGATGTCACCAGAGAGGTGAAAGCAACAGGTTTGTTTTATGCTACAATGTGGAATGATGGGTAAATAGGACCATGCACTGTGCTGTACATCATGGTGCGCTTTGACTCTTAGATGGCGCACCACTTAGACATCAAAGCATGGGATAACACATGGCAAAATAGTCGAGCTCTGAATCAATGAGTTGCCGGTAGCGACAGAAGAGCTTCTTCAGCACCTCGTCCTCCTCGTGGGTCTCGTATTTGTTGGTGTACAGCCGCACCTGTGACATAGCAACACATATTTTCAAGGGAAAAAAACAGAGAAAGCTTGTGTAGCCAGTTCTGTAGTCTTATACGTGTGTTTGTATACTGTTGATATTCAAACTCAGATGAGTAGACTCAGTTGCAATTAACAGAAATTGCCCTTTTAAAGAAGTACATAATCTAACACGACACTATATGCGTAGATAAGCCTTAATTGTTTCTCTTTATATATGTATATAAAGTGACTTATTTGAGACTGGCACAGTGTTTGCTCAAAGTGATGCTGCACTGAGGAGTAATTGCACTGATTGCGTTTTCAACACAAAAATGCGTACTGTGCCACAATTGGCACTTGGTATTTCTCACCTGGTGGATGCAGTGGTAAATTATGTATAGGGGAACTGGTGAGGAACATGTGTTTTTCTTTGTCTCACATGAAGGCTACACAAGCTAAAAGGGGTTGATATGAACATAGGCTTGCTTACTTTTATGGTTTTGAGAACACATTGCTTGTCTAGACATTTCTGAAGAAGTCGATCCATGAAACCGATGTCCAGAAAAGCCCAGACCTTCAGGTAGGTGAGTTTGCTGCACATTGTGACAACCTCTATGAGTTCCTCATCCACAGTTTCATGACTGTTGTTGATGTCCAGAATCAATTTCTATATGTAGTGAAGAAGGGTGTGGCATACATTCTCATCTGACCTAAAATGAGGGTCTTATTGAATCATGATCTTGCTGCATGAACCAGGAACATTAAAGGAAACACTCAAGAGGCTGGTTATTTAACCACTTTAACTTTTAAACTTCTGACGTTTTGGTTAGAAGTCTTCATATATGCGATAACTTCATTTAAACTAATAGAAAAATATAAAGTTACAAAATCGAGGAATTTTAGACCTGCTGGTGTGTCCTAGCGGTTAGGAGCATCTTTAAGAACTATTTGTCAGACGGTTCCTCTTTTGCACTCACCTGTAGACATGTCCTGTACATGGGAATTAGGCTGCCGAGTGCTGGCTTGGCAGTCCAGTTGAACTCATTGAAATAGCAGCTGGCAAGGCTGAGAGCACGTAGGGGGATCTGTCGGAGTAAGATGTGCGTGAGCCGTTCGATGGCGAGTATCTGCTCCACAAACATCTGTACCTTCAGAGCAGGACACCTCTGAGCCAGGAGGGCCCAGGCGTCTCCACTGATCATCTGGAAGTGGGGCTCATGCACGTGGCAGTGCACGATAAAGGATCGGAGCGAGCCAGCTCCGTTCTGACCGACGCAGGATGAGGCCAGGGCCGTCAGCAGGTTGTCCGACACGCAACTGTAGTTCAGCGTGAGGTCGCACAGGCCTCGAAACCTGTGCATGACCCTGGCGAAGTCGGCCGTGCTGTAGACGGCTAAGGACTGGGTGAAGAAGTCCTGGAGGTTCAGGGTTGCCAGGCCTGGGCGGCGGCTCAGGTGCACGTGCTTCTGGGCGGCCGCCACGGCCTCCAGCACCTGCAGGCCCTGGAGCAGGTTGAAACGCGCCCCCCTCAGGCTCAGGTTGCTGAGGTGTGAACATTTGCAACGCAGGTAGAACGTCATGCTGCGGACCACAGCGTTGCGGACGCTGCGGCTCCAGGCCGAGCAGTCCAGCTCCATGTGATGGACCGTTAGGGAGCGCAAGCGGCCGCCGGCTTTGCGCAGGGCGGTCAGGAATGAGCGCAGGTTCTGTTGGTAGCGCCGAGCCACCAGGGAGTTGACGGGGTGAGTGAAAAGCACTTCCAGGGCCTCCAGATAGCTGCCGTAGGACCTGACATAGGCGATGGCCGTCTCCAGCTCCGAGCGGCGGTTCCGGTAGGTTCGGCCGGACACGAGGAAGGAGCGGCAGCGCCACAGTGACGGGGAGCGGATGACGCGGTGCCAGTGGTGACACACCAGAGCCGCCCGGGCTCGGTCGTGGTCACGGAGCCACCAGAAGACTTTACGCAGACACACGTCTGGGAGGAAAGCCCACTGGGACTGAAGCTTGTCTACTTCCCCACCTTCAGTCATGTCTGCTTACTCTATCACGTGGTCTTCCTCTATTTTTAGCCTCTCAGCAGAGTACATTTGGAAAAGTGTTGTTGAAGGTAAAACTTTCAAAAGTCCAGATTCAGTCTACATTTAATAATGTAGCACCTTACTACTTTTTAGTAGGAACCTATTGTATTTTGTGAATTATCTGATACAATTTAGTATTTATATTTTACCTACATTCTGGGATTATAGCTATATTTGATGCCCAGGAAGCCATCATCAGATATGCTCACAAATTCCAGAAAAATGTGCTTATAGTACAGATTTATTAGTTAGTCTTGATTACATCATATAGATACTTATGACATCACAGCAGAACTGAACAAAGTGGTCACTCTGTGAAGTGAGGAAATGATGTGAATACATCAGAAACATATTTAAACCAAACATAAAACCAAAACAGTTGCCAAACTGCATATACATTGTTTAGTAAACATTTCAATAAATTCAAGATAAACTAGTCTGCTATGGCAAAATAAAGCTCAACTAAAACTCAGCTGAATAAATCTATTTCAATCTCAAGAAGTCTGACATTTAAAATAATAGACTTTATTCACCATAACAGCTCTTTTATTGATATTTGGGGCGGAGGGTTCTGGAACATGTTCATTTGTCCATGCTGTGAAGAATCAGTTACTGTTCAGTAAGAAATGAGAACCAATGAGATAATATCTAGTGATTATTACTGAAAACAGTGTATAATCCATAGAACGTACTTGTTCAGTCCTACTTCTGAGGCTTCATCAATTTCAGACTCTCATAAATCTTGCACTTGTTCTTAAATGAAGGTGAAAAGGAGTTAGCAGTGATGATTAAAAATACATGCAGTGATTGAAAAATGTTTTAATTGGTCAATCAAACAATTAACTCCTCTTATTCTAAAAAATGTACTATCTAGGTGTAATGCCATACATTACATACTGTGTACCTGATGCCATTGAAGAGTTCTTATTGGAAGTGCCAGGTGGCAGTGTGGACAGGTACTGATCTCATCAGTGTCTTCCCAGCTGGTAGCCGCATAGCTTTTTGACTTTTGCAGAAACGAGAAAGATTCAGATTTGGGGTCTGTACTTTGATTATCTTGAAGATCACTTTGATCCGCCGACCAAACGCCAAGCTGTGTTGTGAGAAAAGCGATTTCAGTTGAAATATTTTCTATCTTTTCTTTTACAGATATTCTCTTCTAGAAAACATTCATTCAGACAAATACCTTAAAGTCCTGCAAATAACTGTCAGGCAGAGGCTTCACGTGTTCAGAAACAAATTCCTCATCTGATAGAAACAGCATCAGAATGTGCAACATACCAAACATATTATACATCTAATTAGATACACTTTGTTGGATTCTAAAACCCATCCACTGACATCCGCGATTTGAGACGCTCGTTGTAAGACGTTTCATTAGCTGTCAGTTTCTGACTGGTGAGACAGCTTAGTGAGGCAGACCGCTCTCAGGCCACTAGCGCATGAACTCAACCCAGCAACACTTCAGCTGTGCCCAACACACCTGAACCAGCGCAACACCCTCAACTACATCTGGATTATGCCTTCATTCCTTTTAATGTGCCGCTGGGGACCTGCGGTCAGAAACTGAGCAGTAATGAGTAAGGAAGAGGGTGGCATGGCAAAAGACTGGCTACAATCTGTAATTATACAATACAAATGATAAAGTGGAGTGTGTGTGTGGGGGGGGTAATACCAGTTATATATCCTAGTGAAACCCAATCTAATTAATGCATCATTGTAATGAACAGTGCATCAAGTCCTTAGTTAAGACGAACAGGCCAACTGGACTGTGACTAGGACTTCAGATTCACTCTGAGCAGCCATGTGGATTTACTTTAGGGTTTAAAGTAAAATGCCCCCCCCCACACACACAGTACAAATGAAGTCAGGATAAGGTTGGAGAGGCTGACCGTCAGAGTGGTCGTCTTTGATGAGTGCAGAGGAGCAGATCTGGGCGTGGTGGAGCTGGTCCTTCAGGATGACGTACTGGTTACAGTCTGGGCAGCGTTCTGTGCGACTCCCACATGCCACCTCATGCTCTTTCAGGCTGCTGACCGGAAGCTCCAGCTCACAGAATTCACAGCTCTGCAGCCTTTTTGGACATTTGTTTTCCTGCAAGAGGGGACAAGCAGGTGGAAAAGCATAAACATCTTAAATGTTTGTTTGTTTGTTTATTTTATTATTTTATTGCACGTGATGTGACCTTTCACCTCATGGTCT
Organism: Tenebrosternarchus preto; assembly: GCA_025802075.1. Lineage (NCBI taxonomy): Eukaryota > Metazoa > Chordata > Actinopteri > Gymnotiformes > Apteronotidae > Tenebrosternarchus > Tenebrosternarchus preto. Next base: position 3,692,311 of record JAOYMR010000012.1, on the reverse strand, counting down.
CCTAACTTCTGCCGTTCCACCTTCATATTACACTGCTTACAGTTCACCTGTAACAGATGAATGCAGGAATTTAAAAGCTACAGTTGAATTTTATATTGAATGTTTATTCATTTTATATATAAATAATCAGTTCTTTGTCATATGACCAGAGTGTGTTGTTCCACTCGATGATCTTCGAGCTGTTCCTTAGGTACTAGTTCATCACAGTCAGGGCATACACAGAGGAACCGCTGGCAGTGAACTTCGTGCATGGCAAGATTCACCTTGGCCACGTCTTTTTTGCTGTGAGATGATGTCACATGGATGGTCACATGGAACATGGAAGCACGAGCACAAACCATATCAAACCATGACCACCCCAAATCCAAACAGACACAGGTGATACGAAGAACGACACCATGGTTGGAAGAAGGGCTGCCTGAATTATTTTAAAAGGTTGATAATCAAAGCCGTTTAAACGAATGACTTGAAATGATTAACAAAGGTTTGAACAAAATCGCAACAGGGAGTAGGCCACTTTGACAGCTACAGCAATCTAAACCTTTGCGGAAGGTTCTCAGGGAAAGTTTAATATTTTGTTACAGTTCTTATCGCTCACGTGTTTATTCGAGATTGATTAACCTTTGAAGAAATCAAGTTAAATAACTGTCAGTTCACGGTGCCTGTATGGGACGAACGATTTTGGGACGATCGTTTAGCCTAGAACGAAATGATCTAATAAATTGAGAATTTACAGATGACGTACTCTTTGCTACGAGTAGCTTTTATTCACGTACATATGCGAACGTGCTAAACTAAGTTTAAAGAATTAGTTTTAAACTCACCAGTTGCAACACTGATCCAAGTCGTCTTTAGCTTCCATCATTTTGAGCTGAGGATAAGATTTCACTTTTGAAGAAGTGAAACAGAAAGTCGCAATAGGTTTGCTAAAGTGCACCATCGTAAAACGCATTGGTCTTCATATTTAGCCTCGTGAGTCACTGTATTACGAACACCTATGTTATATATACTCATACATACCTATATTGTACTCATTGTCCTTTTATTAGGTAAATCTCATAGATGCACTTACAAGTGTAGCCTACAGTTACCGTAGCCCGTCGTTTGCCATGTACAATTTTACAACCTGGTTTTGACAGTTTCAGTACATGATAAGTTATTGTGTGGGTCGCGGACCATTCACTGGAAAACACCTAGGTCCGACATGTGCACTGGTACCAGTGTCCAGAAGTGTTTTAGGCGTTTTTCACTGCTTGGTTGAGATTGGTATACTGCCTAAACATATCCAGCTAACAGCAGTCCTTCGGTAAGACACCAACCACATTTACCACAGGTTTTAGTACACGGTTACTTCAAATTTCTATAAAAGTTCTAGATGCGGTCCGTTTTTATGACGGAAGTCTGCCTCTCCCTTCACTGCAGCATACTACGCTGTTGTTTATCCAAAATGACCTAGTTTTTCGTCACGGGTCAATAATTGGGTTTTTGTTATATCTCTGCAGCTTGCAGACGGACAGAATTATGATCGGGCAGTATGAACTACGTAAAACAACAGCTTTTATGGTCTAGTTACTTGAGCGCTACTCAATTAAAGACGTGGACTTCGACCCAACGGAGTTGTCTGTCGACAGTCTGCGACCGCGCGCGAGAGCGGATGGTGATGTCACGCCGTAGCAACTGCAAATAAACTACAGTATTAAATTTCGTGCCACCGAGAGACTACAGGGAGGGAGAACGGGAGAGAGGGAATGTGATTTGAGCTGGTTAATGTTTCTTATTTTGCACGAGCTGTCCAGTCGGTGACCAGTGGGGAGTGGGCCTGATCTCTTTTCTGTTCATGCAACAATGTTTATGTATGAAATATATAAGTATAATGTAAATAAATATTAAATATATAGGTAAGATGCAAATAAACCACTATATACTTTTTCATTTACATTCGTTCAGGTGGCAGACATTTTATCTAATGCGCTTTGGAAGAGGCAGAATACAGGAATCAGTTTCGATACAAGTGACTCAACCCCCCTGTGCAAAATATCTAGAAGAACACGAGAGCTTCCAGTGAATTTTGTTTTTATACCTCAGTGTATTTATGTAGAGTGGTGTCGATATTAGATTACTGTACGCTATATGAAAAAGAAAGATCTGTATCTTGGCTGCTTTAAATCTTAAATTAATTAAAATTTTAAATAGTAGGTTAACAAAGCAAAAATTTTGTTATGACTTGGCGTACCATCCATTTCGGTCCTCAAATCTCTCCTTGACTGAGGTGTGTGTGGGGAATATTTTCACATATATTATTACACTGTGCTGTTGCCATGCTTAAGTGTAGTCACGGGCTCCCGCTGTGGCAATAACACCAGCATCTATTTCGGTCCAGTCACACTGTCGTGGAAACAGTAATTACGCGCACGGTTCTTCCGTGTTTCTTTGTATCTCTGATGCGCACTGTTATAATGCACCTGACTGACTTCGGATGCTTTAATTACTTGTTGCGTCAGCCACTGCAATAAATGTCCTCTTGCCAGTTGACAGCGGGCCGAACAACGGACGTTTCGTGTCTCGGTTTTTTCAGTGAGTGTGGAGCGGATGATGCTGGGAGTCTGAAAAGGTCAGATCAATGCAGGGTATTATTTAATGACTTCCAGGTCTCTCCAGCGTGATGACGCTAATTTACGTGGAAAACACATTTCATTATTGTGTTGTGGTTTGTGACATTAAAGCCGTTTTGTTTGTTGGCATATCAACCTGTGCATATAACGTTTTTGTATAACTGAATGAAAACATCACAAACTCATGGAAATGCAAATGAATGGGTGTTTCTGCTGTAAAGGAGCTTTTTTCCACACAACAATAATTAAAAAAAAAATGTAGACCTCCACTTATGTTGGCTGTGATAACACAAGGTGTAACTATTCACGTAGCATGTTCAGGAAATAAACTGCTTTGGCAGATCTCCAAAAGAACACACACACACACACACACACACACAAAATAAGGGTTACCAAGGCAACCCTTGAACGTGTACCCAATTAGAAGCCATATTGGTTCTCATAAGACTAATCTGCCAGGAGATTGGAGGAGACACACATGACACCGTTAAACAATCAAAACGAATCAGCCAGGACGTGTTTGACAGGGTGGTTGAAGGAAAGATTGGATTCACCACAACCTAAGGGCTGTGTGTGCGTGTGTGTGTGTTTGTGTGGGCACGTATATGTCCAACACCATCTGCAAGTGACCAAATCACAGTCGATTACTCACTTTTATTTCAGGCATTAACTTTGCCACGAGTCCTAGTCAATACTAATTCTCCTGTATTTGATCACAGTGCACTGCACCTTTAGGTATCTTATTGTGTACCCTTGCCATCTATCTTGAAGGAGTCATTTGCTTGCATTTCTGAAGCAGTTTTGTCAGATTTTTTCCTGTTTCTGGCCAAGTGCAAATTATGCTAATCTGATACACTGATGTTATGAAGGTGCACGGTGTTGGTCTTTGTTGTGGTAACACAGCTAATGTGAGTGGGTGTATGTGAAAGAGAGAATGAATCCTTACCTCCTGACACACACACACACACACACACACACACACACACACACACACAGAGTGTCAATCTCTTTCATGTCCCTGTCTTTATCACCATCCGTTCTTTCTCCCTCCCTCTCTCTCTCTCGTTCTCTTTCTTTCACTCTCCCTCCCTCTCTTCCTCCCTCTCTCTTTCTCTTTTCTCTCCCTCTCTCTCTCTCTCTCTCTCTCTCTCTCCCTCTCTCTCATTGTGCTGGGTAGTGGTCTGAAGCACTGAAGCAACCCACTGCTTCTGCTTGGTATGTTTACTCCAGCTTGCAAACCACAGTTGGCAGAGGCAAGGTAGGATATTCCGAAAACGTGGGGGGGGGGCTTAGCTGAGTGAATTCATTCACTGCCTTATGCTTTATGTGAGCACATGTGTGTGTGTGTGTTTACGTGTGTGTGGTAGAGAATGGGTAAGACCTTGTTAAACTGTTACTGCGACTCTCAGCGCTTGAGCCTGTGTGTGTATGTGCGTGTGTGAGTGTGTGTGTGTGTGTGAAGGTCCAGCTACAGATTCTAGAGTGCGTATGTGTGTGTGTCTCTTGTTATAAGTCGGATGAATTCAGTGATAATAAAGTGTCTTTAACATTAGAGCAGCTAGAGGAAACGCATGTTCCTGCACTCGAGACGTGAGTATCTGGGCAGATCGTAATGCTGCATTGTATATGATATGCATAATTTCATACTCAGTAGAAATAGAAATAAACTTTTTTGGTTTTGAATTCAAAGGTGTTTGTGTGTGTATGTGTGTGTGTGTGTGTGTGTGAGAGAGAGTGTGCACCTATGCAGATATTGTGTTTTGAGTAGGTTCATTGTTCACAGATGTTTTGTTTCATTTTTCATCATTTAAATGTTACAAAAAATTGTAACATCAAATTATGTAACGTTACGTAACATGATGTACAATCACTCTTGAAACATCCGTGCACACTTGTATAGCTTGTTTGTGGTCTGCAAGTGGGATGTTTCTGTGGTGTTTTTTCTGTGGTGTTTATATCGGTTTTGCCTGGAGGTTGATGACGAAACTGGCACCTCTGCCCTTTCCAAACACGTTGTCACAATGTCTGACTTGACTTTTCGCAACCATGTGCCACAACTCCTGTTCCCACCAGTCTGATTCTCTGGGTTGGCTAACCCTCTCTTCCTTTTTTAAAAAGGAAGACCTCCTTATGTGAAATAGCTTGCATGGTGTAGCTCAAAGCAAACACCTGTAGCCCCAGAGAGAAGCACAGCTGCACACCGTTCTGCACACTGTACGCCGAGTGCAGACATTCCGTCTCAGGTTTTTATGTTTATCAGTTTGCATAGTGCAACAAAGCACGGATCAGTATTTAAAAGCTTCTGTTCGCACCATTAAAACTCATTCACATTTTTTCATTCACTCTGGTACTTGCATTGTTTCGCGGAGGGTTTATCTCTGTCCCAGCCACACCCCTCAACCTGCCAGGGTTTTCCAGGTTCCTGCTTTAGCCATGCGGTCGCCCCACGGTCACCCCGTGTTCGGCCACGTCTTTCGGCCACACTGTTGTAAATTACCGCTGCTCACGTTAGCTGTTGTTGCTCCGGTTCTCTCATTGTCTTTTGCCTCTTCTACACGTTTGTTCTGTACGGTTCAGCTAAGGAAAGGCTCAGGGAATCTTATGTAGGAAGCACAGTGGATGCAGGAACTAACCACTACTGTGTGTTTCCACGGCTCTGCCTCCTTGTGGGCGTGTGTGTGTGTGTGTGTGTGTGTGAGCATCCGTATGCATGTGTGCAGATGTTACCGAGAAGAGGTGTGTGAGGGGTGGCCCTCATCTGAAGAGAGGCAGGAGAGTCATGAGGCGAGAAAGCAGAGAGAAAGGACGAGGAAGAAATTCGGAAAGGCGTGAGAGTTAAAGGCAGGGAGGGAATATTGATAATATGCGAAAGAAAACCTCAATGCGGGGGG
>JAOYMR010000012.1:3656970-3670091 GCA_025802075.1 Tenebrosternarchus preto | reverse complement strand
AGAGAGAGAGAGAGAGAGAGAGAGAGAGAGAGAGAGAGAGAGAGAGAGAGAGAGAGAGTGTGTGTGTGTGTGTGTGTAGGTGCATGTGCATGTGTGTGTTTGCATGCATATTGGTATTTTGAACAGTATCAGTTGTGCTTTTCTTGATTTTTGATGGCTAACTGTTGCGGAAAAATCCTTGTCCTCAGCTCTGGAATACCCCAGGTTGCCTTTGTGCTTAGGAAGTGTAAGTCTTCCTCATCCGGGAGTGATAAGATCAAGGCTTATAGCTTTCCAAGTGTGTCAGCAGAGGCAGGAACGAGGAGGTGCAGAACAGCTCCGGGGGCGTGAGCGCGGTCTGAGTCATAGACTGTGCTCTAGTTCAGCAGTTCTACTACTGTGCCTTTGTTGTGTTTACTCTTGGTTTGTTTTCTGCTCTTGACTCTTGGATGGTGTGTGTCCGGTACATTTGTATGGCTTATGTTGACTCTCTTTCTGGCAGGATGACTACATCCCTTATCCCCGGATAGAAGATGTGAGTATGGACGCGCAAAGCCATGCGCACGCACACACACACACCCACACACGAACACACGCACCCACGCACGCACACAAACAAGGTCACTATTTGCCATTTATGGTTGACTTCCTACATTCTGCACCACTCGTTCCTCCACACCAACGGCGCATCTCTGTGCCGGCACGTTTCTACATGTTGTTCTATCAAATTCCTCGCACTGGTTTTACAGGTCCTGGACAAGGGGGCTCCTTATCCCCAGGTCATCCTCCCCCAGTTCGGAGGATACTGGATTGAGGACTCGGAAGCCCCAGCGGGAACGCCCACCTCTTCGGACAGCAGCTTCTGCGAGGATGAGGAGGGCGAAGGCACCGGGCCCGCCGGAGGGGGTCGCGGCTTCGGTTACCGTCTCGAGTGCAAGAGCACAGCACAAGCGTACAGAAAGCACTTCCTGGGCAGGGTGAGCGAAGATGCGAGTGTGTTCACACTCAACACCGTTCACTAAAGAGATCGTATAGTGATACTATAAACAGGGTGTAAGTGTAGTGTAAGTGTAGTTTAATAACAGTGGAATAATACTTTAAAGCAGGGCAGTCATTTACTGTGCATTGTCCAGCCATAGTGTTAATGAAGACATCAAACTAAACCTCAAACTAGATCTTAATCCAGTCCTCCAGATTAATTCCTCACGCTGCACCCCTTGTGTCAGTTTCATATTAGTTTGAGGTTTTAATAAATAAATCACAGCAATGATTGGAATGCCTTAAGATCAAAGACTGAATAATATGCCTGTACACAGGGTATGGTGAGGGTAACATCACCATTAGGTCTAGAAAATCATTTTCTTTGCAGTTTCAAAGTCTCTTGTTCTCTCTCTCTCTCTCTCTGTGTGTTCCTCTCCCTCTCTTTTGGGATGAAAACCTGTTTTTATGTGTTGTAGAGTTAGACGGGAGTGTGAGAAAATCGACAAGAGATGCGTGACTTTAAAATCAGCTGGACAGAAAACGATCCTTGCTGTTTCTCTTTGTGCAGATGAGATGGAGATTGTGAGAAAATCTCACTCCTCCATCCTCCCCTTCCCTTCTCCCTCCTCACTCCTCCATCCTCCCCTTCCCTTCTCCCTCCTCACTCCTCTCTCCTCCCCATTACTCCTCTCTCCTCTCTCTTCTTTCAGGAGCACATGAACTATTACTGCACAGGCAGTAGTTTGGGGAACCTCATCATGTCTTTAAAACACGAGGAAGTTGAAGGGCAGGAATTCCTTCGCATCATGCTCAGGCATGAAACACACACACACACACACACACACACACACACACACACACACACACACACACACACACACACTCCTCTTTCTCTCAAAGACACATACACACAAGCATCCTGAAACAACCCGTCTTCTTCTTCATGTAGATGTTCATAACGCAGGGTGTCCATCCTTCAATCCTTCAGGTCAAAGATGAAGACACTTCATGACAGGATCCCTCTGGAAGGCCTTCCCCAGCTACCCAGTGTGCCCCAGATAGCCAAGGTGTGTGTCATCCACCTGCTCTCCACCCCGAAAGGGCGCAGCAGTGCTCCTCACTCTTGGCCCACCTGTTCGCTGCAGCCAGGAGTAGTGCTGTGTGTCTGATTGCACAACACTGTGATGTGTTTTCTATGTGGTAAGAGGGTGGAGTTTTGGGTCTAATCAGAGACTTACCATCTTTTAGTTACTTTGTGATGATGTCACGGGTCTGAAGTTCAGTCCAGTCCTCTACCCTAGGGTGAGTTAATCTTGCTCACTTGCTCTGTAATGCATTGTCTCAGCCTCAGACTTTTAATGCAGGACACACACACACACACACACACACACACACACACACACACACACACACACACACACACATGCACTCACACATACATATACACACCCACAAGTCCTCTCACACAGCCAAAACTACCTCCTGTCTCCTTGCCATAATGGCTGATCTGGATGCTCTATTTGCCTGGGTCATCTGAGCTAATGTCTGTACACCCCTGGGTGCTGTGAAGTCCATCTGCTTGGCTACTGCCGATAGGCTCCTTCTGTGTGAACGTTTCAGCTTCTTCTAGATCATCTCAGCACCCATCCGGGCTCTCATCCATGGCAAAGCACTAAGCCCTTCCTGAATTATGAAGGGGTCTTGACACACATATGTTTCTCCTGCTGGTTGTCTTTCTCACACATTTTTTTCTCTCTCTACTAAGGCCTCTCAACTAATAGTCAGCTTTGATGAACATGAAGTCAACAACACGTTCAAGTTTGGGGTCATATTTCAGAAGTTCGGGCAGGTGAGCGTTTTTGGATGACTGTAGTTGGACGTCGACTCTTCAGCTGCTCAGTTTGCATGTGGGGAACGGTGACGATGAGGAGAAGCCAAACATTATTTGAAAGCATTCCCAAGTGTGGTGGGATGTCCCCGGCCGGCAGAATTTTACTTCCAGCTCATAGAGTGTCTCTGATCTTCTGTTCCAGACTTCAGAAGAAGAGCTCTTTGGGAATAACGAGGAAACGCCAGCTTTTGTTGAGTTCCTCAGCGTGCTGGGTGAAAGTATAGAGCTGCAAGATTTTAAAGGGTGATTCTCACTATACACCCACTGCTCTCATGCCTAAACCTAACTCTAGCCCCTAATCCTAATCCTAATCCTAGACCTAATCTTAATCCTAACTCTAAACCTCATGTTAATCCTAACACTAACCATTAATGAGGCTTCTTATAGATTAAGCTTGCTGTATAGTTTTCTTTCACATACCATGTCCTCTAAGAAGAACTAATTTGCTTAGTTCAAAAATGGCTGAAAATAATTACAAACGTAATTATACAAAGAGAACTGTGAAATTTAAAATGCACATAAATACATATTTCCAAGTCCTGGCAGATTAAACCTGTTACACACCAATATTACAGTGCTGTCCAATGATATCCCTGTGCATCTAGTAAACGGTTCTGTGTACTGAACTTCTTCTCAGGTTCCGGGGGGGTCTGGATGTGTCTCACGGCCAGACTGGCTCACAGTCTGTCTACACGGAGTTCCGCCATCGCGAGATCATGTTCCACATCTCCACGAAGCTCCCGTTCACAGAGGGAGACGTGCAGCAGGTAGACTACACTTTTCCGTCTGGTGCTCCTAAAAACTTTGCAAGAACACATTCATAACAGTTTGCACAACTCAGTTCCTATGAATGGTTATGAATGATCTACTGTTCATGCGACTTTATTCATATGAGAATCCAACGACATTTTGCTTTCGTGAACTGATTTACAGTAAAATCACACTGGTTTGGGATTTATCAGAAACCTTAACAGATTTGTAACTTGAATAACGGCATTCCTGTATCAGGGCGTTAAAAGTTAATCTTGCTTTGCACTGTTATTGCGTCGGGGAACATTTTATGGCGGCAGAGACCTAAATTTTGAGAATTCAGAGCCCGATGTCGCTTTGCCCTTCAGCTGCAAAGGAAGAGACATATCGGGAATGACATCGTGGCTGTGGTGTTCCAGGACGAATCCACACCATTTGTGCCGGATATGATTGCCTCCAACTTCCTCCATGCCTACGTGCTTGTACAGGCGGAGAACCCGTGCTCCGACCACACCACCTACAAGGTAGCGTTCAGGCTGCTGCCGGTGGATATGCTGCACTTCAGTCATCGTGAGAATGAACTGACCTTCGTCTCTGATTGGTGTTGCAGGTGTCCGTCACAGCCCGAGAGGACGTGCCCGTGTTTGGCCCGCCCCTGCCACACCCAGCTGTGTTTAAGAAGGTGAGAGACAGATGTGTCGGATTGGTTTAGTGCTCGGTGCGTCTGTGTGACTTAAGATGCGCTTTTTGACAGGATGGTGACAAAGTTGATTTCTGTTCCCCTGCAGGGCCCAGAATTTCGTGAGTTTCTGTTGACGAAATTGATCAACGCAGAGAATGCGTGCTATAAGTCAGACAAGTTTGCCAAGCTGGAGGTGAGTGAGAAAATGTGTGTGTGTGTGTGTGTGTGTATGTGCGTGTGTGTGTATGTGCATTAGTCCAGTACAGTTCAGCTTTTTTTTAGTAAGAAAGGGATGCTAGAACAAGATCACACAGAAGGTTTGAGCACATTAACAGAATGAAAAGGGCTTTTACTGTCTTGAGTCCAGAGATGGGATTCTCTATGCAGAATCTCTGCATGTTCACTCAGTGCTGTTGATTTGGAGAAACCATGATTCACAAATAAAGGTTGAAATTGCACTGAGCAAGATACTAAACTGATATATGTATATGTCTATATATGTGTGATTGTGTGTGTGTGTATTTGTTTCTGTATATGTGTATATGCATATTTATACATGTATGTGTGTGTGCCTGATTTTGTGTATGTGTGTCTGTTTATTTATGTGTGTGTGTCTGTGTCTCTATTTCTGTATGTGTGCGTTTGTGTCTGCGTCTCTGTTTCTGTGTGTGTGTGTCTATTTCTGTACGTGTGTGTGTGTGATCCAGGGGAGGACGCGGGCAGCTCTGCTCGATAACCTGCATGACGAACTGCACAGGCAGACTCAGGCCACGCTAGGACAGGGTGGAGTTACGGATGACGACAGGCTGGAGAACGGAGGACATGGAGGTCTGCTGGAGTCTTTTAAAGTGAGCCTGTCACTCCGTCACCACATTGTCACTCCGTCACCACACTGTCACTCTGTCACCACGCTGTCACTCTCAAAACCAAAATACCATCTTTACCCTTATACACTCTTCTTACAAGAATCATCTTTTACTTATTTAAGCCTGAACTCACCTTCTACCACCAGTGTAGATCCTGACCTCTTGACCTCAATTCTGCTTAAAGTCAATGGACAAGAATGTCTTTATGGTCAGTTACAATCAAATCATGGATCCATCTGTGAAGAGTTGCATGATATATTGTATTAATAATCATTACCACAGTAGTGACTTGTGCATAACTGATATCGCAGAAGAATGTAATATTGCATAGGAGCCCTCTAACAACTTACAGTTTGTGTTCTTTACTGTGAACTTTACTTAACCAATCACATACGTTCCACACAGGAAATGTCTTCTAACGAGTCGTGGAATTTACATGATTTACAAGATTTGTCGTTTTTGTCCATATCTTGAGTTCCTGCTCGTTTTATTTTCCATGCATTCTATAGCAATAAACATGTTGCACAATTTAGTACGGAACTTTTTTTTAGTTTTTGGTTTGGAACTGAAATTGTGCAAGAACACTTCTCATAAAGGCAAGTCAGTCACGGTGAAGTGTCACTGTGTGATTGATCGTGTGTGTGTGTGTGTGTGTGTGTGGCTGTTTTCAGGCAGTGTGGAGGTGTGTGGGAGATGTTGCTCAGACTCACACTGCTTATGCCGTGCTGATTTGTGTAGCAGCGGTCATTGTCTTCTACCTTGTCCATCTGATACAGACTCCCAGTGTTTGACTCTACATCCGAGAGCACGAAATGTCGCATAACGCGCCTATTTTTTTTAATGGACGTTTTTTTTTTCAAGTTACTTTGTTTTGTTTTGCATAGTTGCTTTCATACTGCATAGTGTCCAGGAAGCAACACACACATGCTGTGAACGTAAAGGTGATCACAAAAACAAATTACACATGTTGGTGGCATGTAAATAAAGACCTTTGATAATGCGAACAGATTGTGTCGGTCATTTGCGTCCCACCTTGCTTCCTGCTTCTATACTTTATGTATTGGTGGTTTATGGCGCCATCTTGTGGCCGCTCTTAGTAGTACAACTTTGTTAATGACGCTGTGTGATGTGAATATTTGAACTTCTGAAACTTTATTCCGTTAAAAGAGGTCAGAGGTCAGTTAAAGGTTACAACAGTGTAAAGAACACTTCCATAATGACTTAATTATGCTGATAAACAATTGATTTCAACTGCATTTCAAGTGCAACTGCATTTCAACTGCATTTCTATATATCCAATGTAGATATTTATAAATCTCTCTCTCTCTCTCTCTCTCTCTCTCTCTTTTAGAGGGCCATGAGGGTGAGGAGTCACTCCATGGAGACAATGGTGGGCTCTCACAAACACAGGGCAACAGCAGGGGGAGGTGTTCCATCCAGCATGAGTGGGGGAGTGCTCCCTCAGAGCGGCACAGAGTGCACCAAGAGCACCTTCACGGTGAGAGCCAGAGTGAAAGAGAGAGACAGAAACAGGAGGACGAGACAATGAGAGAGAAAGAATGAATCACAGAGATGGACAGAGGAGAGAGAGAGAAGGAGATGAAAAAAAGATGAAGAGAAGATGAGTGAAAGAGCCTTGATGGATGAATACTTTACTGGATGATGAGGATGTTTTTTGTTTTTTATGCCTCAGCAGCCAAAGTTCCACTTAGCTTTACAGATTTTTAAACTGTGTGTGTGTGTGTGTGTGTGTATGTGTGAAGCCTCCAGTGCTGTCAGCCAAGTCACCCCTGAAGAGTCCTGTGAAACGGCGTTCTGGGCTGTTTCCAAGATTACACTCCAGCACAGAGAGTCCTACTGAGAAACTGAGAGATCCACTTCGCAGGTCTCACACACACACACACACACACACACACACACACACACACACATCACTATGCTTGTAAGTGTTATGTATGTACTAGGCTGTGTAAATGACCCTGTCTGGTTCCACAGTGATCAGAAAACAGCAGATACGTTGCCACACTCACAGGAAGTACGGTCAGAGACGTCATCTAATCCGAGTTCACCAGAGATCTGCCCAAATAAGGAGCGGTGAGTACCATCTCAGTTCTGCAGAACGACCACTCATATGAGTTGTGTGGTTGTCTGTGTCTTCTCTGGGCGAGGGCTGAATCTCCCTGTGTTGTTCAGGCCGTTTCTGAAGCTGAAGGAATGCGGCAGCAGGGCCAACATGTCGCGATCGTCCTCCAGCACCAGCAGCTTCAGCAGCACAGCTGGAGAGGGAGATGGCCTGGACGAGCTGGACACGGTCAGACAGCACAACATTGTTGCAGCACTGTTACAATCTGTTATACCACAGCACTGTTACGGAGCTGTTATGCTACAGGACTGTTACAGCACGGCACCGTTACAGTCTTTTACACCACAGCACTGTTACGGCACTATGACACCACGGCACTGTTACAGCACTATTACACCGCAGCACTTTTACAGCACTTTTAGAGCACTCTTACATCACTATTACACCACAACAGCCCAGTGCTGTTACAGCATAGCACTGATAAAGCACTGTTGCAGCAAAGCAGTGTCAGATTACTTTGTAGCACAGCGCTGTTACATCACTGTAACGGCATAGCACTGTTGCTGCACATGTTACACCAGAGCACTGTTACAGCACAGAAGTGTTACAGCACTGCATGCCTGCAAAACAATACTGCTCAGCATTGTTACAAAAGATCACAGCACAGCATTACAAGCTTGCAACACAAGGTAATTACAAAACCAGCACAGCATGGCACTGTTAAGTGACAGCATAACTGACAGCCAAACAGTTGCTCAGAACTGCATTGTTACAGTGCAGCAATCTTACAAAACAACACATCACAGAGCTTTCCCAAAACAACATGGAACACCACATTTACATTACAGCATAGTTACAGCAAAAAATCACATTGCATAGCATGTTACATCACATTATGCAAAACGAGAGAGCACAATGCAGCACTGTTGCTGAACAACAAAGCAATGCACAGTTTATACACCACAGCACTGGACATGTATAAACCACCACAGCACAACTGTAGCAACTCTACAGAACAGCATAGCACAGCTCTAGCTGATGGTTACTACACAGTTTCTGCACTGTAGAATGCTTAAACTTACTGAAATGTTTTTGTACATTTTTTACAAGCATGGCACATTTACACACACAAAATAGCACGACAGGCTACAAAATAGCATAGCACAGTTATAGCTACAGTGCAGACCGCAGGAAAGCGCAGTTATTGTTACATATTGCAGTTATTGTCAGAAGGAGAGTTGGGTCATTGTTGTGTGGTTGACCTAATTTCGATCTGGCAGGTAAAGTCACAGGTCTTTAGGTTTTTAGTCAGTGACAGGAAGGTGGAGGGACGGTAGTGACAGGAAGATGGAGGACTGGGTAGTGACAGGAAGATGGAGGACTGGTAGTGACAGGGCATGGTACATGTTGTGTTCCCTCAGAGCAGTCACCCAAGTTCGGCCTCTTCTGTTGGCTTCAGCCCCTCCATCAGCGTGGACAGCCAGAACTCTGGAACACCACTCATTATGTGCCGCAATTCTACTGGTAATATAAGTGAAGACACACACACACACACACACACACACATATTCACTGAGAGAGAGAGACATATACACACACAGACAAATGGGCAGACGTGTAAAACCATGTTTGTACATGATCCTTGCTCCCCCAAGCAGGTACGTGCACACCACTCTGCTGCTCTGTAATGTACCGTGCCATAACATTTATTTTTATTTTCTCCTCAGATGGCAAAAGTAAGACTTCACCCAGGTCAAACCTGAAATTCCGTTTTGACAAACTGAGCCACTCTAACACAGTGAGTAACCCATACAGCAAACCGGGGGGTTCGTCACTGGTGCTTCATGGGAAATTGTGTTAACTTTGACTAGGAAAATGTAGGCTTTCAGATGAATTCTGACCTCCATTCCAGGGGCATTAAGAAAGAAGAGGATCACAGCTGCAGAGCAGGTATTATCAGTTACCTCACTTCACCTCCACATACATGTTTTGGGTTGTTTTTTGTTTTATGTAATGCCAGTAACCTAATCCAGATCTGCCTCCCCTCTGTAGGCAGTGGATCTTAATTGGAGCCAAGAGACTTTCTGCTGATTTTTTAAGAAGGACCATCTGCTTCAAGCATAGCGGCCACCTTCATCTCTGCTCAGCCACACTCCGTTTTGTACCGCAGCTTGAACTCTCGCTCTCTCTCTCTCTCTCACACACACACACACACACACAGAAACAGAGGTGAGTGACACATGGATGCCAAAGTCAAACTCTCAGAGGAAAGGGATTGTTTTCACATGTGCTATACAAACGTGCGACATCTTCTCTCTCCAGCATCTACGTTTCATCAAACAGGTATCTTCTAGATACGCCATCTTCCTGGAACACTTGATTCAATGTTTTCCTGGTTACAAAGAGCCAGTTTCATTTTCTCCGATGTTTTATTTTAATTGAACAGAAAGTGATTACCGTTGGTTTCATTTTGAAGATACTTTTACACACATTCATCGTGACCATGTGAAGGAGGGAATTCTAAGGTACCCAGCCTTACAAGAGCGTTATGGCTCGCTCTGAAGCCGTAGGGCGTAGTAAAAAGGCCTGCTTTAGGACATTAGCACTGCCTGTGTGCAAATTTGGTCGCTGATGCTGCTTCCTGGTGTAAGGTTTTTTCAGTATGCTAATTTCAGTATGCTAATTTCTTGTTCTACAAATTTGCTGTCCTCTAACGTCTTGCACACTTTTTACCCTTGGTAACTTTACAGTTACAGTGTGTGGCCAATCCTGTGTACTGTTAAACTAAAAAAAACCAATTAGTCTATGGTGCTTCAGTAGAAATGGTACATGTGATCTTTAAGTGTTTGAGGTGGAGACCACACTCAGCTATTCTGATCCATTGCTTCCTCTGTTTGGCTGTTTCTCTATATATTCATGCAGAGTTTGGTATACAGCCCTCCTGTAACTTACAGCACAGTCTTAACACAGACCTGGGAACTATATTTCGTTTCCCTTAACTTCCATGCAAGGTAAATATCAGTCAGATTTGTGAGATGAGTCAAATGAGGAAGCTAAATATAAATGCTGAATAAAAATGCAGTGTTGGATTCCAACAAACATCTCTGGTGCTCCAGAGATTCGTATGACATAAGGTATGAGCTGCCAGAAGACTGAGGCTGGTTGTCTCTACCGTTTCATAGTTTAGTCACCGTTACACTGACTTGCATTGTACATAAACCAAAAAATAGTTTCATCCTCACAGTACATTGTTCATATGTAAAAAATAGTGAGCCACGTTTGATTCTCTTTATATTATAAAGCGAAGGGAAATAGTTTTCTGATGTTGGTGGGGGACTGTGTGTTCTCCTTGCCGATACAAGAAGTCATCGTGTAATTCTGATGCAGTCGTGTCGTTGAGCTAAATGCAGGTCTTTGCTAGGTGGCCAAATGCTTTTCCATGTTGCGGTATCTCGTAGCCAGTGTGGCACCTCCTGGGCTTCAGAACGAGGGACCAGTGTGTAATGGGGAGGGAGGGAGAGGGAGAGAGAGAGAGAGAGGGAGAGGGAGAGAGAGAGAGAGAAGGAGAGGGAGAGAGAGAGAGAGAAGGAGAGGGAGAGAGAGAGAGAGAGAGAGAGAGAGAGAGAGAGAGAGAGAGAGCTGAACCGATTTGTTTGTTTATTTGTTAGTGGAAGGAGTTGGTGCACCAACAGCAGGTAATTTATACTGGCATAATTTATTGCTTTTAAACCTTGTGTCGATGTCATGTAAAATAATGATTGCAGAGTAAATCAAGAGGTAAATAATTGCAGATAATTTAAAAGACTATTCATGTATATGTATATTTGGTTATGTAATGTGCCATGGAGAATTTACAATGAAATAAAATGTTGTATTTTGTGTCAGATACTGTATCCTGTCCCTTGTACAAATTGATCCGTATTATAATATCTATACAAATATTTCAACTATGTGCTTATTTACAAAGTAGACTTGAATTCCCAACAGAAAAGGTTACAAACATCAACATTACAGTTATGAAGTAACACAACAAATGAACAAAGTAATGTAGACCTCAAGGTTTCATAGGAAGGAATCTGGATCATACCAAATATGTCACAAAAGGGTTTTATGGGGATACAAAAGGTAGCGGTAAAGTAATGAAATTATGGGAGTGGTTAAGTCACTGATGTCACAATACTGCTATTTCCTGCATTCATAACCACATACTTTTTTCATTGTTGAAGCCCCTTTTACTCTGTTAAAAGCACATGTTCATTTTACTGTGACATTTACACCTTTTAAGAACAACTGGTGGAACTTCTCAACTTTATGACACAGTTTATTAAAGACAGTTTTGAACTGAAATAGGCTTCATAAAGATCCTTACATGCGTACATGGGGGAAGTTTAGAGTGGAGTAGACGACGGGCTCTTCCCTCGACTGAGCTCCACCGTGGTGCACGGGTCTGTCCAGAGTGAGGGATGCATACACCACCTGCATAATAACAAACACACAAACACGGGCACACAGCCAAGGGCCGGTCACACACACCAGTTATGAAGACGCCCAGAAGATCATTATTAAGAGGCCACAGAATACTTACTCCTGCTTTTGGTTCAACTCGAACAGTGGCTGCAAGAAAAAGAAAGCTGATATAAACATACAAAGTCTGATATGCTTTGTGGTTGAGAGCTGTGTTGATGGTGACACTGCAATAAAATTGGCACAAAGTTCAAAGTAATTTCATCTTAATTAATTCATCTTAACATAATGATTGTTATCAGAGCTTAGTGAGATTGTTATGAGAGCTAATAAATGGCATATGAAGGGGATTTTACGGGAGCCTCCGAGGCGCAGAGGGACAGGGGGGGCAGGGGGACTCCTTGAAGAAAGACAGCAGGCCAGTCCCAGGACCAGGGGCAAACACAGGCCAGCCGCACCACACACCAGGAGCCGGTGATAGAGCCTTCTCCCTGATTCAGGATCAGCTGTGAAACAGGACAAGTTACGCAAGTTAATCGTGTTTGTGCATTTATTTAGATTTTGTTTTTCTGGCCATGTCTTTATGTTCACTTAATGTCGAAGTTTTAGTTAAAATGGCAAATCTGTACAAAACTATTTTAGACATCCACTTACACAGAAAGACAATGATAAACCAAGATCAACGGCGAATAAGGATGATAGATACTGAAATACTGAAATACTGGAAAATACTGAAATACTGAAGTGACTGTATAGCTACCTGTAGTCACATTGACAAATGTAACATGGCCTTGACTCATTAATCCCTCTCTCCATTTGACACTGCACTGGTAGATCCCAGAATCTGACTGGTTAAGGTTTTGAATGGTGACCAACAAACATGTACTGTTGGCATTCTCTGTGTAATTGGATAGGTGGTGTCGTGGCGACGGGCTAAGCAAAGTGAGCTGCCTCTGTCTTGTAAAACTCCATTCTCCTGTCCAGCCTTCCACTCCACAGTGCTGAATCTTGCAAATCAACGAGACACTGCCCCCTTCTGGCACAAACAGCTCTCTGCGTTTTGACAACACAGAGTTCGCACATGTACTGACTGAGACTGAAAGAGATCAAAGGAAAAGTCTTTTTAGTTGAATTTGTGTTACGTGTGACATTATAATATCAAGTTACGCAAAATAACTGCAGTCGGTAATAGCAGGCCATACAGATGTTATTCATAAATACAGAATAAGCTCCAGAACACTTCAAATGATAGAGTATATATTTCACAGAGCTGTGTAATTAGAGCAGTAAAAAATGTGACTGACATCTTTATTATGTGTGCATACACACATATACACAGACATGCACACACTGGTTAAGGCACTTGACTGGTAATCAGAAGGTTGCTGGTTCAAACCCCACCTCTGCCAAGTTGTAAGATGCTTT
>JAOYMR010000012.1:3640580-3652133 GCA_025802075.1 Tenebrosternarchus preto | reverse complement strand
TGGGTGTTATGAAAGGCGCTTTAAAATAAAATTTATTATTATTATTATTATTATTATTATTATTATTATTATTATTAACACAGCAAGGTGTGGAATGAACTTCATTTCAGCAATTACCTGAACGTCTTATCCCTTTAATCCGAATAGAACTTAAACTGTAGGACTGAACAGGATCAAAGTTGTGTGTCTTGTTAGGTGTTTGGCATGAGGCCATGTTCCAAAAACCTAGTCACATGAAAGCAGAAAAGTGCATGTACCCGCCAACCTGAAAACAATCCAGCAAACATTTCTCGGCCTTGTAGAAGTGTTGTATAAAGTTCAGCCAGCGGATTTGGGTTCAGTGAGCTTGTTCAACAGTCCTACCAGACAAAGCTGTTGACAGGACATTACAGTATCAGTAAAGACTGCAAGGCCAGTGCTTAACCAAAACAAGCCATAACTGGTTTGAAATCTCCTGATTCTCTTGGTTAAAAATAAAAATAGCAGACAGGACTCCACATTCCATATTCACCATATTCAAACTTGTACGCTACTACATTTTTACAACATATTAGCTTGTTTATTCTGAGTTTCACACATCTGACATGTCTACCATGTTAGAGAATAAGAAAATTCACCTAATCAAAAGTATTAAAGGCATTTCCTCAGGCCTTTGAGTTTATATACTTGGACTCGGACACTGGTAAAGCTGTTTTGCGACAATATCTGTTGTAAAAGGCGCTATATAAATAAAACTTGATTTGATTTATGTGTCTGTGTGCGTGAACCACTTCTGCTGGTCGTGATCTTTTGCCTTACCAAGGATTTCAGTAGTTAAGCTTGAGAATACAGGTGAATTTTAACACACTCTAGCACCGGTAATATTTAGCTCACCCACTCACGTCTCACATCTCTCACCCATACATCCGCATATTTCATCATTTGAAAGGTCTGAACTTTGTCCCGTTCTTCCATGTGATTAGACTATTCTCACGTGTTTCATACCCTCTTACCCACTACGCCAGCGACTGTGACCACAAGGAGTTAAGCAAAGTTTGTTTTTAGTCACTTCTTGCAGTTCATGGTGAGCCTAGTGTTGCTTGTGCCACATTGAAGGTACCGCTGGGAAATGTGCAGGCTAATATGAGCTTTGAGCGCAACACACCCTGTAAACCTTCATACTATAAACTTCTCTTCGTCTACCCGAAAAGACCAATCAACTCGGGTCCTTAAGGAAGACGAGTAACACTCGTCTAGAAGTGCTCAAGTTGATTGGTTGAAGTATTGAAGTTGAAGTATTTTTTTCTGTTTTCCAATGTTTACTTGGGTCAGGCATTGCAGCAAGTGTGTTAACTTTTCTCATCCAGAAAAGCAAGAGTGAGGGAGTTTGAGAGTGAGAGAGAGGGAGGGGGGGGGGCAGATGAGAGTTTAAGAGTGAGAGAGGGAGAGGAAGAGAGAGAGAGAGGGAATGTCAAATACAGCTTGGTCAGCCTTTTTTTCTTCTTTAGGGAAGGAGACAGGAGAGGACGTGCTGCTCCGGGCACCAAAATCTCCTAGAATTTCAAAGAGCTGAATCTTGGCATTCATTCATTCTGAGCTGATAAGTGGATGTGTGAATACCCCCAGTGTCTGTGAAGTGGTCCAGGCAGGTCTGCGTCACAGTCCCCAGCAGAGAGCTGCTCCAGTGCTTCCAGGATGAAGTCATCTGGGAAGTGTGGGTGTTGCCATTTCATTCAGTGACACTGCTGTCCACTGTTCTGCTCTGCCAAAGATCAGTGTCTCAGACCACTTGTGTGTGTGTGTGTGTGTGAGAGAGAGGGAGAGAGAGAGGGAGAGAGAGAGAGAAAGAGAGATAGAGTTGTGCATTGAAAGCTCTGTGTTGGAGAGAGCTTTGGGTGTGTTTCTAATAAACAAAGATGAAAGAAACCCACACATTAAGTGTTATTATGACTAAAGGATCTTTGTGAGTCAGACATAGAAAGTTAAGTGTAATTCTGGGAAATTTTGATCTTGCGTTACATATAAAGAGGTGAATCATGTTTACAAAGTCTTGAGAAACTGAAAAGAAGGAATAAACAATTGTTTCATAGTATTTATTAAACAGGCACATTTATTTAAATATATACAATCGTACAGACAAGTATAAACAACATAGTTCTAAAATCCAACCATGTTAAAGATTCAAACAATCTTGGCTCACCGTGACAGAAAAGTGCAAAACACAGTGCGTGCGAAGAACATTATTAGTGGGATAAAATATTATGGTTATTTGACTAAATTTGATTAATAAATGTGTAAATAATAAATAATAAAATCTTATTCCCAATGTGATTGGGATAACATGTTAGAAGCATGGTTCAAAATCTGGCTCTTTTCAGCATTTTTTAAATATTTATTATGTAAATTAGAATGATAATGAAGGCCTAATTATTCATAAAACTATTGATGGATGAAGCAGATTTGAACCTGAATGGGAAATGGGAAAATCTTATTTATCTTCAGATGAATAAGAATTCATTATTGTTCCTATTACTTCTCACAATGTATCAGTTAAATTTGTGGCATCTACTGTAGTATCTGAACAGAAATCTGAAGTTTGCCCTGGCTTTCACAAAACTGCACAAGTAAACATTTACAAAAACAGCCTGCTCCCTCCATTCCATTAGCCTTGAACTCCATCTGCTTTAATAGCAGAACGGCCATTACACATGAAATGGTGTCACATTCACCAGAATGTTCAGCTTTGGCGGTTCTTGTGTGATTTGAGCTACGTCCACACAGAATTCAGAGATGAGCAAACCTACCCTGTCCCTTAAAAACCACATAAAGTGAGAAATCAAACATTTTTAAATGTGGAACTCAAGCAATTTATTGCCTCAGCTGAAAGGCATGCAGTAGTGAAAAATGCCTGTACAACTTAAAGTGCATGAGAACTTTTAGTATGAAACAAAAATGTCTGTGAACCTTGGATGGCTTCTTGTGCAAAACAATGGTATATTGATTGACAATGAGCAAGTACAAAAGCTCAGCTTTGCTAGAAATAATAAAAGGTATTGGTCTCTGAGAAATAAGGGACACGATCATTCAAATAATGCACTTATCAGTGTTTTTTCCCCTTAGGTATTTGTTTTATGAAATAAGTCCAGCAACATCACAAGTCAGAATATCATTTGCTTTTGCCTGCCCTATCTGTCTGTGAAATTGCCCTTGCTTATGAGTCTTCCAGCAATTCATATTTGGCCCAAAAGATACACTCTTTATACTCGGCATGTGGTCGAAGGTGCCCATGGGCAATGGACTGGCTACAGACTTGGACAGATTAAGTTCCTGTAAAGAGGTCAGTCCATTAAACACATTTGGGCTCAGACCTTTGAGTCGACTGTTGTATGACAGGTCCAGGACCTGCAGGTTTCTCAGGCCTCTGAAGCTGCCTGGCTGTATGCTAGTCAGCTCAGGCAGGCTGCTGAGAGAGAGATAAGCAAGATCATTCATTTCGTCAAAGGGCCCTTCCTCAATGCTGTTGATGGGGTTTCCATCCAGGCTCAAGTACTGCAAGGGCACTCCTGTGAGCTTAGGCACTGCTCTAAGCTTATTGCCTGCTAGTATCAGGCTCTTGATATGGAGAGTGTGGCCTTGTGGATTTCTGGAGACTGTGCAGAGAAGGTTATTCGAAAGGTCAACGTGGATAGGAGTCTCTTGGCCTCTGGTGTTGAAGAGATCCAGGTTGAAATCCTGGAACATGTTGTCACTGAGGTCCACATCAGTCAGAGGAAGGCCAGAGAAGCTTCCACCGCTCAGGCTCTCCAGAGCATTGTGGCTTAGGTCGAGGGTCTCCAGGTAGCGGAGTTTGGAGAAGGCTTTGGCACTGACTCGAGCTATGTGGTTATTGCTAAGGTCCAGGCTGACCAGGGTGGTGTAGCCAGGCCCGGAGAACATAGAGTCGGTCACTGAGCTAATGGAGTTGTGGGATAGGTCCAGGTGGGAGGTGTCCAAAGGGATGGGGACTGGTGCAGTGCCTGGTCCAACCCCACGGCACTCCACCTTGGTCAGGCTGAAGCTGCCGAACAGGCCGTAGCTCTCCACCTCACACTGGCACTGTGGGTGGCAGTTCTGCACGTCCCCTGCAATACCCAGGGCTGGCAGCAGGGGCAGCAGGAGAGACAGGAAGACCACCATGATTCTCTGTAAAGCAAATACATAAAACTGATTAAACAGTAACTCAGAAGCACAAAATAAACGTATGTGCTTATTTCACAGAGTATTTCAATATATGACTGCAAATAATAAATAAATGGATGATGTTCAATTCTGAATTTGACTTCGGAAACACAGTGAAGAATTTTTGTTTTCTGTCACAACATCTGTTGAATAGCAATGAAAAGATATATATTTCAAATACTCCAGCATGCTGCACAAAAGCACAAGGTAACCTTTGTGTCAAAACAATAATTTATCACTCCTAGAGATAACATAGGTGTACAAACAGACTGTTTCAGCGTGTTGATGTGTGAGACCATGTCAGAGTTAAATAAATCACTAACTGATTTATGCATTATTGAACTGATTTATGTATTATTGAATACATAATAATGATCTTGGCAAATCATGACCTACTGAAATACCCCCCTTCCTTCTCCCCCAAGAATCAATCAAGTTCTATTTACCTATACTAAGAGTCCATGGAAGTCTAAGTCTATGGTGAGAGCAGTGAATGCATGTAAAACAAGAATGGTTGCTTCAATTGAACTGCTTCTGAACTAAAAATACGTATTTTTTATAGGAAAGGTAAGATTAAGAACATGCATATAAAATACAAGCAGATCAATGTGGTAACTATAACACAGAAATGATCTGACAACTTCAGTGAAGAACGGAACATAAACAGAAACAGAAAATAAAACACTGGAAGTTTTTTTTTTCGTTTTTTGAAAACAGTAGAACTTGTATTAGTGCAATTAGAGCAACTTGCCAGTGATAATGAGTTCTTTCTTTACCTTCTTCAGGCTCCCAGAAGATTTGACCTAATTTTGATTATCAAAGACTATTCCAAGTACTTCAATTACAGATAGACAGAGGATGCGAGTTTTTTAAGGCATGTACTGGGTTTTCTTATTCATGTAATGAAAAATATGGAACAGTGAAGATAAATAGTTTTATATAGATTAAAAAGCTAAGGCATAAGCTCAGATGCATACACTAAAGAATTAGGTCAACTCACCATGTATTTTCAAATGCAAATCCACAACCTTCAAACAGACACACACCATTCATAAAATGACCACAAATCAGAGTTCACATTTATTGTTGAATAGGGGGAGTGTACTCCTGAAAGCTTGCTTTATATATGCATACCACAGTAGTGATTTCTTAGACATGTGCTTTCAGTTCTGCCAGCCATCAGACGCAGGTGATCCCTGATTGGATAAACGGCAAGGTTGGAGCTGTGATGGGTCACCATGGAGCCAATCAGGATGAAGCAGCATAGAATGGATTAGGAATTAGGTCAGAAGTGTGAGGATGCCCGATGGGCAATAGAGTTAATGGTAAAATGACAGCTGTCACGGGCTAATCCACCATGGCCTCCAGCCAAACACTTCCTCCTATGGAACCGGTGTGTGCTGTAGAACGGGTGACCATCACCAGTAAGATGACGGATATCTTCCTCGTCTGCTCCTCTCCCCCCGCCCAAAAAGTCTCTCAAAGCTACTATCAGTGAAAACTACTGCACCAGAACTTTCTCTCCCCCATCATGCTTTGCCATGAAAAGATTGTTCGCGAAGGCTCAAAGGAAGGACAGGGGGAAAAAAAAAAAAGCTTTCTCGAAGAGGTTCACCACGCCATGTTTTGCTTTCCTGTGCTGACTGAGGCCATGGAAAAGGGTGCAGGAGGCAGGCGCTTTCGCTGCTTGGCTTGTTGCCTCGGTGACTGCGCCCTCTTCGCCACCAGCCCCGCAGGAGAGAGAGAGCAAATCGATGTCCAAGTGTTGTCCAAATAGACACTTTGCCTAACCCTCCTCTGGAGGGCACTGGTTACAGCCAGAGACTTCCGGGTCCTTTTGTAATCACTCCTCATGTTCCCCAGATCTTTTAAAGAAAAAAGGCCATCTCTTTAGCAGCACCAAAGGACCAATAGTAGGAAGCGTTGTAAAGGAGTGCTTATCTATATCAATAGATATAATTGGGGGCAGATTATGTACATAAAAACAGTAGAAATGTTGTGGTGTCACCACTCATTCAAAGTGGATTTGGCTAATCAGTGTTTTTTGACTCACCTGTAGGTCTGCATGGCTTCTCCAAATATAAAATATAATGTAAATAAATATAAATATTAAATATATGAGTAGCCAACAACATTTCAACACAACCCAGATTTCCTAATTCACTACTTTTGGGTGTTAGTCATGTACTGCCAGACAGATTAGTCATGTGGGTCATGTAAAGAAATAAATCTGGACATTTTCTATGGTCACTTTTCAGACTTGCTAACTTCCTGCTAGTGAGGTGAAATTGCACTGTATAAGAATCAGCAAAAGAGTTACAGATTAGGATCTGCTGGATCTAATGTTAGCAAACACCTGGCTGTTCCACAGAGATCATGACCTCTGCAGATGTTGTCTTTCAATAAAAAAAAACTCTCCTACTTCAACAAACCCTCTCCTTAGGGTTACCAAAGTTACCTAAGTTAACAAAGGTATTTAAAGAATGATTTCTGCTATCAGTAATCGATCTCAAATGTTCAACCACATGTTTTCCTACTAGGTGGAAAAACAGACCTAGTGGTAGAACTTTTACTAGGTGATAAAAGTTCTTAGTAATTAGTAGACAGCACACATCCTCGTCCAGTATAGCGGGATGAACACAGCGCTCTAAGGAAAGTGAGATTTACTGTGAGTTATAATAATACTTACTGTACTTATACTGTACTTAGAGGTAATTTGAGGTGCGACGTTTAAGCGACGTTTAATGTCACCGCTGCAAAGAACATCTAGTGCGGTAAATTCGCTAATTCGCTTCATACTGTAATAAGGAGATGAAAAAAGCAGGAGATATACTCGCAGTGTACGGTTTAATAGCCTCATGCAAACATGCCTGTCCACGTGCGGTAATATGACAACCGCTATAAAATGCCTAAAAGCTTAACGACTTCAGCAAGCATAAACATGCAGAAGATAAATAAGAGATAACGTTTAAACCGCTTTCCAGTCGCACCCTTTCCTCTGTACTCAGGAAGAGAGATTCGTGAAAGTTGTCCTGCGTGGCGAGCTCGTACAAGAGGTGCATGCTTCTTTGCTGACGTAAACTAACTGGCAAATCGTGGTTTTCGGTTCTTAAAGTTGGTGTGAAAAGCGTGTTTCTTGAATGGCAGCAAATTAGTTTCTTATCATTTGAAAATGCGAAGAAATCTTGTGTCCTAGGCACTGGCAACGCAACCATGAGATTATAATTCTATACCTACATTAAACTGACAGGAGTCAATCAAGCCCTGCTTAAAGAAGGATGTTACTGCTTAAAAACTGAATGCCAACAATTATACGTCTATCCTTAGCAGCGGTTCAGGTAGAAGAAGCCTCATGTCAATTCGCGCAATGTAAACTATTTACACGTAGATATGCCTGTAAGTCTATTAAGGTTGTGGTCTGGTAAAAAAAAAATGTATTCGAGAGTTATGACTTCTTCCAACACTTACCACGCGCAGCAATGCAACTCCATGTCCGCTGGATCCGTTGAAAAGCATTTACTTTTTCAAGGAATATCTAACACTTGAAACGGCGTTTCCTACATTTTCCTGGGGGGTACCGAAAATATCCCTTAGCGAGAGATCCATATGATGTTTGCATTCACAAACAAGAAAGTTATCGCCGCTGAGGGTGGGACGCCAGTAGTACACGGAGCGCAATCAAAAGCACGTAGCGCATAAAAGTCTAGACTCTGCAATGGGTACACGGCTCGAGATCAAGAGCCTCCCCCACCATGGCTCGCCCAGTGTGTCTCTGAGACTGGCAAACTAATCTGTGACACAAGAAAAGTCCTCAGGACTACACGGCAAAGTAGCCTGATCATTCAGGAACATGAAATTATGCTAATCTAAGCAATTTATTGGAAGAGTACCTTAGTAATTATACAGAATCCAAAATGTTTAACATCCTAGAATTCGAGAAAGCAGCCAGGTTACCTTACAGGAACTATATGCATCACTGCTTTTACAACACTACTATATTACAACAACAATAACAGTGATAATAGTGATAATAATGATACGTGTATAGCTTTATAGTTTCCATATAATATATTAAGTGCCTTTCTATTGGTTTAATGAGCAAACTGAATGCCTTTTGCAATAACTGCTTGGAGAACACCTAAACGGATTGTTAAACGTTCGGTGCACTGGCTCGCGCGTTACTCTGTAACTGGGCTTACGTTTATTGCAGATCAGAACGGTGACATGTGTCGGGCATGCCCGTTCTTGCGCGCAACACCTTACGTATGTCAGTCACCTTTAAAACGCTTGAACACATTTTTCTTTCGTGTTTTGATTAAAACCTGAAGCACAAATAATTCACATGGTATATCCAAAGACCGATAGAACAGTACATGGGATGTAAAACCGTTCAGATAGTGTAAAATATCTTATGCTTACCCACCGATCTTAGCCAGGGCTAAAGGTATTTAAAAAAAAAACCCAGAGATTCAAAAAAGAGAGGCTCTACTCTTCGTTCAAACATCCACAGCTGAGAGCTTTTCTCTGGGGTCATCAGGTACGCACCTCCCTTCACTGGTGTTTCACTGAGTTTGACTCCTCAAAGAGCCTCAGCAGTGAGGACTTGACTACCAGTCCCCCAACACCCACCTTTACAGGTAGGACTAATGTGCGCCCTCCACCTGCCTTCTCTAACATCAGCCACTAATGTGTCCTGGATCTTTTCCAGGGTCTCCACCCCATTGGACATGCCCAGAACACCTGCCTAGAGAGGTGTCCAAGGGGGCCTTTGGACCAGATGCCCAAACCCTATCTCTAAGGCAGAGTTTGGTCACCCTGCAGAGAATGCTCATTTCATCCACTTGTATGCATGTTCTTTCAGTTACTTTCAGTTCATCCTTTCCTCACACCTAAGATATTTGAATTCAGCCACTTAGGGCAAGAATTCGTTCTTGACCCAGACAGGGCATTCCACCCTTTTTCGATTGAGCTCCATAGTCTTAGATTTAGAGTTCCTGATTGTAACGTGAAATCACTCCATACAGGACTGTGACTGTGACTTGACTGCTGGGAGAAATTCTGTGCATAAAAGTTATGAACAGAATCTGTGACAAAGGGGAGCTGTGGTGGAGTCCAACCTCAACTAGAAATCAGTCTGACTTACTGCCAGCCATGTGAGCCAAACTACAGCTCTGTTTGTAGAGGGATTGAATGGCCTGTACCCTGAATTTCTGGAGCTCCCCCCACAGGATCTCCCAAGGGACATGGTCGAATGCCTTCTCCAGATCCACAAAGCACATATGGACTGGTTGGGCAAACTCCCACACACCCTCCAGGACAGTTGGGAGGGTAAACAACTGGTCCAGTGTTCCACGACCAGGGTGGAAGCCGCATTGTTTCTCTTGTAGCTAAGATTAGACTATCAGCCGGACTCTCTTCTTCAGTGGCATTAACTTCTAACTACTTTCTATCAAACACGCTAATGCGCTAAGCTCTTTGTTAGGTCTCCATGTGTACTGACCCTGTGACAAATGAACCTTACATGCTGACAGAAGGTGCTTCAGCGAACCAGCCTGTGCACATAACTTACATCTAGGGTCTTCATCTATGATCTTCATCCACCCAACGTCCAAAGTTTCGTGACGTAGGAAGATCGTCATAAGTCGCCCCAAGCAACATTTTGATGAAACTTCACCACTCCCCACAGTTCCTGCCAGGTGACTTTTTCCTTCTTCTCCACACTTTCCGACCAAAAGCCCCTGGTCTTGCTTCTCTTATGATACTGCTGTTGTTTTTTCTGATAATGTAGCCCTTATTAAACGGTTTTCAAGAAACAGGTGCCACCCCACCATTCGTACATTATTTACGTCCTTCGAATCTAGCAAGCTCATCTCATAATTCATCTTAGCACACTTGAATTCTTCAGCTAAACTTGTCAGCGGTAGCTCCAGCACTCCTCTGCCATGAAACCCTACACTACTCAAACACTGTGGTATTCCCAGATACCCCCTTATCACCTTATTCATAATTCTCTCTAGCTTCTTTACCTCTGTGACTGGGACATCATACTCACATAGAAGCCATCTAATATGCAGCAGACCAAACTGAAGCAACCACAGCTCTCTGGAAACCCTTATTTGCTATCAATAGCCTACAGTAATTCTAAAATTCTTTAACCCTCCATCCTGCTGTTTATCATTTAATGCTACTATACCATCTGCCTAAACTCTTAAACTTGTCTTTGCAGAAAAAAAGTATGGGTTTTATTGTTCATTCATATATTTATTTATAAGCACCCCCACTATGTAAACAGTATTTATAAGATGAATTTACCTACTACGTATTCCCCACTACTTTCCAAGAATTCTCAATATACTGACTTACCGTATCCAACACAGGAACTCTGAATGCAGCTTAGAGCTCCATCTAGTGGATAGACATGTTAAAACCGTGATGAATGCAGATGAAGTTGACTTGGAAAGTGCGCAGTAGTTGTATTAATTACTGTATGTGAGACTTGCAAGCTGAGGACATTTTTATGAACCAGTAGAAGGACCGCAGTGCTAACTGCTAAGCTACGACACTTGTTTTGAGCTTTAGACAACTGACGGAGCTAAGCAACGTGGGACGGCCTGCTACATTGAAAGGTACTGCTGACATCCATCTTCGTTCTGCTCTATAAAGTAGACTATGAAATGCAAATTTACACTGTGTTTTTCTTTCGACACAGGGTAAGTATCTGTTCTGGAGCAGTCTTACGGTTGTTCAAACAAGCAATTTAAAAAACGGACAATTTTTAATTCTTTTATTTAGTAATTACTTCTACTTTGTACATTGCTTTTTTGGGGATGGAGGACACCTGGGAGCCAGAAGTGATGTGCAGAATGTCAAATCTATTCTGCTAGTAGATGGAATGCTGGGGAGTTGTTTTCCTTTGGTGAACTCAAAAATAAAGCTACAGACGTTCTGGAACTGTACCTGGATCAGATTACCTAAGATATGAAGACATGAATGCCATGTTAAATAAAAACGGCTTGTTACTTACACATGTTCTATGTATCAGACATGCAGTTAATTGCAATTTCACTTGTGTATATCACCACTAAAGGTTATTGGCTGGCTTCATCGCTCAGAAATTCCCACTAGCAAAAGAAATAATTTATAAAAGGGGTAAATAAATAGACATGTAGTTAGTGCTCATTAGATAAATCAGACAGCAGCTCATTAGCAGACAACAAGGGAAAATTTATTTTATTAATTATAATGTTTCTCACAGAAAATTATTCCATTATAAATATACACAGGGGTTGGACAATGAAACTGAAACACCTGGTTTTAGACCACAATAATTTATTAGTATGGTGTAAGGCCTCCTTT
>JAOYMR010000012.1:3590171-3604348 GCA_025802075.1 Tenebrosternarchus preto | reverse complement strand
CCTCCCCTCACCCCACCTCCTCTTCCTCCCCTTCCCTCTTAAACCAACTACCGCCTTTCTCCTCATCCATGAGGGGAATGGCTTTAAGCGTCCGTCAGGCAGAACGCCGGGTTGAGCAGTGTGCAGCTGCAGCACTTCCCTGTTTTGTGCTCCAATGAGATTCTTTAAACCGCTACCACATGATTCTGGGCAGAGAAGACAAAAAAAATAAAAAAAATAAAAAAAAAACAGCAGCAAGGCAGAGAGAGAAAAAAAGAGAAAGATC
Source organism: Tenebrosternarchus preto (assembly GCA_025802075.1). Lineage (NCBI taxonomy): Eukaryota > Metazoa > Chordata > Actinopteri > Gymnotiformes > Apteronotidae > Tenebrosternarchus > Tenebrosternarchus preto. The sequence continues at coordinate 3,604,083 of JAOYMR010000012.1, read as the reverse complement.
CTGTGAGAGTGAAAGCTGTAAAATCCTGTCTGAATGGCTGTCCACCTGAGTTTTGGATCCAGGTCTTGAGCGCTCAGATGCGGTAGTTTATGGAGGTGGTGGAGTGGAGCAGATTGGTGGGTGGGTGGGGTTTGTAATCCCTGCTCGGGCTTCCGCGTGAACATGATCTGCTGGTCTATGTCCGAGCTCTGGAATGCGAAGGCCAGGCCCAGTCCGACGAGCTCTGAAGCACTTCGCTGTGAGCTCACTCTGTGTGTGTGTGTGTGTGTGTGTGTGTGTGTGTATTTGAGTGTCTATGTCTTTCTGCGTACTGGTCTGTTTGAATCTTATACTACAATGCAGACAATAGCAAAATACAAAAAGATCTAAACCATCATAAGGGAAATACCTTTTTTTCCTGTGGAATAAACAAGTCTTGTAATATTTTTTGCAATTTGTCTACAAAGATATACAGATTTGCAGGCTTTAGTGAGGGAGATGTGTTCAACAACATATGGCATCACTTTACCTGTTTTTCCTTGTTGCCCGACTCCTCAAACCAATTTTTCTCAGAATCACAGCAAAGTGCTCAGGAGAGGTAATTTTATACATCAGCACTGAACTCCTGCATTGGCCACCACCATGAGCTGCAGCCAATCCCCAGTGTGCATGAGAATCAGATGACAGCTGTCACGTTTCTCAGTGATGCAAAGCTTTGCTTTTTCTGGAGCTGGACTTACATCACACAGCTCTGTGCCAGACGTAAGAGACTGTTTTGGATGTCAGAAGAGATGAGGATCACTTTCTGTGGCCGAACAGAGCAGGGAACATAACTCCGAGCACCTTAGGGCAACTTTCAGACTGTTTGCTAGGTTCACACATACCACATGAAGTGTTCATCCTCAAAACCCAAGTGGACTGGAAATCTTCAAGCTCATATGATTAAGATGCACTTCCTCTGCACACAAACAGACTGTCTTAAGACAATCACAAGACAGGGACATCCTTTACAGCAAGTCTGAGACAGACAGCCAGCTGTTCAAGCTCCAAGCATAAACATTTCATATTGGACATGGGGCAATACAGGAAAGCCTTACTCTGATATAGAAATGCTTCATATAAAATAGATACTTGATATAAATAAAATACTATATATTTAAAAAAAAGTTCTCTCACGCTCTTTTCTTTAAGCTTAAAACAAAGGGTTTTTTTTTTTTTGGTCATACAAGAAGCTAGAAGTCAGAGCGAACTTGAGCTCACGCATGTTTTCAACCAGAGTGCTGGGTGCCCATTTTATTTCTTCTGTTTTTCATGCAGCAGTTGGTTTAGTTTGAAATCTGAGCGCGAGACCACACACACCCCTTCGGTCCCTGGCCCCATGCGCTTCTTGCCACGCCGGCCTCATCTTGGCTGTGCCCTTTTCCTGAAATTATTCAGGAGACTAATCAGACCCCAGGGAAGGGGCCACAGAGCTCGGGGCCCACAGCAGGCTCCATTAGATCTCCATTTGGATCAGAGCCAGCAAAAAGCAGATGATTCGTGCCTGTGGAACAAGTCCACGCTTCTCCTCCCCCCCCGGAGCCTGTCGGCGCTTTTTGCAGTCTACAGACCATTGAAGCGTTCAGCTTAGTTTCCTTCTGCTACAGTTTTATGGTTGGGCGGAGTTATTATTCTTTTCTTTTTTTTTTTAAATAGAGACTGGTGCCAAAACGCGATCGCCGAGTGTCACTCGCACAGTCCGATCACCGCCACACGGCCATCGTGGATGCTCGAGGTTCTACTGCAGCCCTCCAGGAGTTTCCACCCCTGACCCCAGCATGGACCAGGCCGAACCCATTGCAGAGCAAACGCCAGCCCTCCAGCCCAAAGTGTTTGGAGAATCGGAGGATGCTGGGCCTTCTGTGTCAGCATGGTGCAAAGATCGGTGTGTTTGGAATGGGGGGAATGAAACCAATTTACATACATACATACATACATACATACATACATACATACATCAGCACAGAACTCTGTGTGTGCATATATATATATATATAGACACACACATAGCAAGAGAGAGAGAGAGAGCGAGAGAAAGAAATGGGTTCAGCTGTCAAATCATCACTATAATATGACTGATTTAAAAAAAGACACTGTATGAACTCTCCGAATCCACGACCTAATTGCAATGGGGAGTGTCTCCAGTAACCAACCCATATCTAGTCTCGGAGAACATTTGGCCCGTGTGTCTTCATCAACTCCTGAGTCAATTCACCTGCAATGTTGCAGCGAGGGAAATATTACGTAAGGTTCTATTCGAGTGGCAGTCAGCGCACGCTAGCAGCAAAGCCCAGTGCCAAATCAACACATCACCAGCAGAAACACCGACACCTACGACGAGGTGTCACCTCCACTTCCACATCCAACCCTCAGGCTGTCTGAGGGTCATAAAACAGTGATGCTCCCACATGCCATACTGTAAAATGTAAACTATATATATTTCTGTCCTCCAGGGGACATTTCCGTGTACATGTCCAGGCCAAGGTTGGCATTAGATGTCATTGGCATCGTGGCATTGTGATGTCATTAATGGAAACAGGCTTTGGATTGTATTTAGTTCATTTAGGGTCAGAATCAGGTAAACTCAAAATCGAGCTGCTCTTACAACCAGTGCAGTTCATGTTTTAGCTGAATTGCTGATTAAACGGGCAGCTCAGGAAAATGAATAAAATTAACTAAATGGACCATAGTCTGCATGCATATGAGCTCAAGGCTTGTGCCAAATGTACCAAGAGAGTTTAAAAAATGGTACGAACTACTGTCCTTCAAAGATGTTCAATTATTCATTTAAAACTGTCCTATCCTAGTGATACATTACATATATTATCTTGACAGTTATTCACATTTAATCAGAAAAAGGCTTGTTGGTCAGGATGAGAAAATTCTGAGTATCAGGTCATGTCAGCACTGTACTATGGGCTATTATATCACAGGCTGTCTAGACAGCGAAACAATAAACAATAAAAAATACAAGGAAAATAACAATGGGAGCCGACAGCATTCACAATTCAGTTTGTTTTAACAATTGAGAGAAAACACACTTGACACTTCGTTCCTAATTCTGCATACTGTCATACAGACCAGCTTGTTGGATTTGTTGCAATTCAAATTCTAAGCAATAAACATTTTTTAAAAAGATGTTGTGGAATAAAATCGGATCGGTTGTCCTCTAAAACCAAATCCCACTGTGTTTTCTCATCTTTCTTCTCCATCTTTTTGGGTTGAACGATCAAAGAGTTCAGGGCTTTTAACACTGGCCTAAATAAGCCTTTAGGTTAACAACACAGGGCAGTTTAGATCTTTTCCTCCATGGATCGGTTAGCTGATAATTCCGGACTCCATTGTTGTCTGTGAGCCTCACAAATACAGCGGCAGGACATAAGAGAAAGGATACCGCCATTTTGCAAAGCCCTCCTTCAGTAAGCACAGGACTAATCCCCTCGCCCGATACGCTGTTATTAATAACCTTTTAATTAAAGCAGAGAGCGACATTGAACAAGGACTAAGCTGCTCCATGCTGGGAAGTATAGGAGCGATCAATACGGCCAACCTTAACACCCCTGCTATGTCAAAACACATCGGAGGGGAAGAGCCTTCTGTGAACTGAACAATATCACGCAGGCAAAGCAGTAAAGGACAAAAAAAGGTTTGACTGTCTAATGGTAAAGACCAAACAAAAAAAAGGGGGTGGTGTAGATTCAGACTTTGCTAAAGCTTATTTCTATATTCTCGTCATCATAAAGTCATATTTTGTGTATTACATTTGAAAATATGCTTTGGTTCATGTATTTAGGCTTTTTAAACACTGTTAAAGACTTTTCTGAATCTACAGGAACACGCTGTGGAAAAGAAGGCCTTCTTTAAGGTTTATGCTAAGCTTGAAATAAAGCAGATAAGTAAATATCAACCCTGCAATAGGGCAAAAGCCCACCAGAAATGACAGATGAGGAGATGAGAGGAGAGGATATCCGATGAAGCAGAAGCTGGGGTTGAAAGAATCGAGTAAGGCAAGCTGCTTGTCTCTCTTCAGCCTGTGTTTGGCATGCAGGGGTCATGAGCTGGTCATGAATCGCTTCAGTCAGCTCCCGGCTGGGACGAGACGAGAGGGGAGGCGAGGGGAGGGTAGGTTTGAGTAACCATGAGGGCTTTTGATCTTGCTTGGTCAGCCAAGCAGCATGCAGAAGAGATTCCTTGGACCTCTAGAACAGGTTAGTCCCGGTGGAGGAGGGGCACAGGGCAGGTCAAGAGCACCATTTCAGTTTTCCTCTTCACTGAATCCACACTCCTTTTTTGACCCCTCAGAGCTCCCGTAGCTCTTGAGCTGCCTTATTTAAGTGAATACTGTTGTGTTGAGTGAAAACTGCACTATGGTATCACCAAATCTGCCTGCCTTGAGTACATATTGCATACATGTTTGTTTGCCTATTAAACCTTGTTCATTACTTAACACAACAAACAATACCACAGGAAGCCCCATTTGAATTGTTGCCACCATTTGATCCTCAGTTACGTAATCAGATGACATTTAAACAAAGGGCTGCAGTCAAACTAGATAGCTAGGCGTTTAACAGAGCCAAGAATCCCTTATAATGCTTCTCGATGTTTTGATTTTGCTGTAAATGAAATAATTAAGGTGTAACAAACAAACAAACGAGAAAAAAACAGCTTTTGCGTACATAAAATATACACAGGGCAAGGTGTATCTGGCAAACCACTCGGGTGTTGTCATACTGTCTTAGTACAGCAACTCCTTCACAAACTGTTCTTGTGTTTTTATTATGTGTGCTCTTGTGCTGTTATGGGGGCGTCTCTGGATAAAGGGAGTTTTACTACCAAAGCACTCAACCCAACTTCTTGCAATAGTATTCATAAAATGTTAAAAGTAACAGTTTTGTGTTATGATTTCAGTCCCTAAGCCCGTATCTCCTTCATGCTGCATACTGAAGCTTGTCTCTTAAAGGCATGAAGACGACTTTGAAATACTGCTGAATTTTTAGAAGCAGATCACACTCTCAGCAAAGATCTTCTAATATGAACAGCATCCCCTAGTGATACGCACGGCAAAGACAAATCATTTGTAAGGAATCTTGCTGGACGAGGAGCGTGTGGACACGGCAGTGGTCTCTGTGCTGCAGAGGAAGTTATCATTACCCATCACTGAGCTTGTGGGAGTTCTTGAAATCTTCCTGAAACAGACTGGTCCACTTTACTGTAACCCAATGCTCAAACCAGTCCAGCGGGTTCTTGCACTGTTTGATTTCCACGTGCAGGCTTCCTCACTGCATGTTATGGGTTCTTTTCGCAGTGGCTCTTGACGCTACATGCTTTTTAGCCCTGGATATTGACAGTGCATTAAGTGGCCAAGAGTAATGGGATATGGTTTGGGTGCAGTCCAGGACGGAGCACTTTAGGAGAGGTGAAGTGAGGACAATGTGAACTATTCCTCGGAGCTCTGTTTACACTTACCACAGCTGCCGCCTCTGCAGGACTGTGTAGGGCACACCGCTCTCCCTGCCTTGCGGTGCGGCCCAATAGTGTGCAGGGGCTCACCACTCCCTGCCTGGGCACTTACGTTGTGGCCCTCCGGTGTGCAGGGGCCCACTGCTCCCTGCTCGGGCCCTAAGTCTTCTATAGGCTCACATTATGCCTTATTTAAAGCTAGAGCATAAAGCCCTGAGAGGAAAATGTAGCCAGGCTGAAATGAATCACAGCACACGCACGGCCCGTTTGGCAGACGTGCAAAAGCAGGAGTTCAATTTTCCGTTAAAATTTAGCAGTATGGAAAACCACTCAGTACTTATGGCTACTAGATGTGGGATATTACTTGGTAATAAGGCTTCCATTGTCTCTCAGCTGTACAAATGCATTTTACAGTTAGTGTCACTGTAGTTCTAGACTTAATCAGCACCTAAAGCAAGAGCCAAACATGATGACATTCAGTATATCAAATAATACATCTTCAGCATCAACATTTATTTTATCATGTAGCATTAAGTCTAGAACTGCAGTGTCACTAACTGTAAAATGCTAGCGCTGATAAAATGCTAGCTCTATACTGTAAAATGCTAGCTAAAATGCTAGCTCTATACTGTAAAATGCTAGCTCTAAATATTGACAAAAAGATATCTGAGGATATCTAGGACTATAAATGTTTTACATTGCCTAATGTAAAGTCCTCAACTGAATGTAATAATAATAATAATAATAATAATAATAATAGTACATTTAGTAATACATTTAGCAATCATTATAAAGTTTTTATTTTGTTTATGCCTAATGAAGAAGTATGTATGTGTTCTAAACAACATTTTTCCACTTGAGATCTGGATGGTTTATTCTTATTTGTAGATGTCGACAACACTGATGTTATACACACTGTCAAACACTGCTCATAATGGTAGTGTCAAATCTGCCAGTGTGAGTGCAGAATCTCTAATCCTATCATCACATCACAAATCAGAGGCAAAAAAACAAGTCCATTTTATACACAATGCAGGTTTTTAATTAATATTTCCGAACATAATCTCACAGCCTTCAAACCAAACACTCGATTGACAAATACGCACTCGATTAGTTTTTGCAGCGCTATGATTATTAGTACAATTTGTCAAATGCCCATTGCTTCCACGGATAAAGCCACTGTCTGAACATTACCCCAACAAGAAACTGCATTGCGAGAAAATGAAATAAATCTTAGAACTTTACTGCCATCTAGAGACAACAATATTTACTATCAATAAAGGGGTTCACTTTAAAATTTTCGAGTAAATATTTAGTAAGTTCTATTGTTTAAAAAAGATAATAAACGCCTACAGTCATACAGCACATACTGTGCATGACACAGTTCACCCATTTGTAAAGTGGCATTAACTGCATGTGCTCAATTACTTTGCTATCACCGCTACAATAACACATTTCTTAATCAAAACAAATACACACAAACATTTAACAGAATTTGACATGTTTGATGAAAACCTACTTCTCAAACCACAGGAGGCCCAAAGTAGGGAGTCTGTTAGTTGAACGCAGGCCGCAGGTCACAAGTGGCCTTTGAAAATCTTCAAAGATAACATTTCTGAGGAAAATCTTTAAGAGTATTCCTCTGAGAAGGGCTTCCATTTGGGAAACTACAAAGATGCCTTATTAATGACCTTCCTAATGGCCATTCATTTTTATAATGTCAAATATCAACTGGTGTGCTTGATGGTGCTGAGTTACCATGATGGGTTGAAATTCTCCTTGGGTTTAAACACTCTCCTTATTCTCTACTAAGCTGTTGTAACTCCATCATGATAAGCACAACCAAAAATAGGCCAGGCAGACAAAGATTGCCAAAGAGATTGACTGTGATTTTCTTGTGTAATAAGACACCTAAAGGAGGGTTTAAAGGTAAAAAAGTAAAGGGCAGAGAGAAAGCGTGAGAGCCAGCCTGAGGACCTTCGAGGGTAGAAGGAGCCGTTTGGCGCTGAACTCTGCCATTATGGTGGGGGGGGGGGGGACCTTACCCACTCTACCCGCAGCTTGCTCCGGCTGCCTCGTTGGCACGGGCACCCGCCGTGCCCAGCTTGGCACACTGCTTCACAGAGGAGCCCAGTCTGTCAGCCAGCGCGAACGGATTCAGGTGCCAGTACTGAGCAAAGCACAAAGAAAGTCGTGGTGGTGGGGGGGGGCTTCTTTCATAATTGTGGATTTATTGTGCGTGTCTTGTGTGCCTTTCTGTCTCTACAACAGTCTCAGTATTTCAAGTTTGGGTGATGTTCCAGCCACAGTTAAAGGCTTGAGATGGGTTTAAGGTTACTGTCAACAAAATCTGCCCTCAGGCATTATTATTCTAACAGATTTTTCACAAGCTTGGCTTTGGTCTATATTTGTGTATTTCTTATTCTCTCAATCTCTCGAGTGAATCGCGTGTGTGTGCATCTTTCGTGGAACATGACTTCTACCACAACAATCTCTTCTACGCCCAGCAGTTTACAACAACACTACGACTTTACAGCCTATGGTATTACTGACTCATACATTTAAAGCGGCTGTGCCAAGTACAGCAGATGAACACAGAAATGGATCACTTCGAATGGATCACTTCGAAAGGATCACTTCGAATGGATGATGCCATGGACAAACTACAGCAAATGAGACTGATGTGCATGTTTGTAATTATACCCAATCAGTGCTATATCAACCATACCATAGAACAGACATTACATTCTTGATATTGCATTAAAAGTAGACATGGTTTTTGGTGTTTTTAATTTAATATTTTGCTGATTGAATCCACCTGGCCTTGTGATGTACACTGGGCACAAAAATACCAAAGTGCATTATGCAAGGGAAGAAAAAGAGCAATACGAGACGGTAGAGACTGTAGGAACCATAAAAACAGATCAAAGTCATAAATACTGATGGCCCCATGTGCAAATTAGCCTGTGCGTTACCTGCGGGGTTCCACCGGGGCCGAGATCGGGTGCGTCCGTCACCCGGACGGTGAAGTCCGAAGAGAAGCGCGAGTGCTGGAGGACGGCAGCCGTTCGGGCGTCCACCTCGACTGGCACGTTCGTCTGTGTGACACAAAACAGATACAAAACGTGACTGGCTCACGGCGTTGAAGCCCAGCGGCTCAGAAACAACACCGCCCCTGTCTGCAAAATAGAGGGTCTAAACGTTCTTACAGATCATCATGCACGAGATTTGGCAAGTAGTAAAAGTATTCAAAAATCAAAAAAACTTCAACCCCACCCCCCCCAACCCCCTTTCCTATGATGTGCAATGATTCACCACACTCAGTAGTTATGTATTGTTCTACAATACAGCTTACAGGTGCTTGTAGTCAAAGGATACTGAAGTGTACAATACCTTAAAGCCATAAGAGGAATCGAACTGAAACCATTCAGGGTAGTCTGGCACGGTTCCCTTGTATGTAACCAGCGCTTTGGTCCGAATGAAGTGTTGGGGCAGTTTAAAAATACGGTAGGTCACAGATGCATATTTAATATCACCTAAAAAAAGATGTAACAGGCTAAAGCAAAGTATTCACAAGCAAAAGCGTCTGAAATTGGCATTTATGAAGAAAATTCATGGACTGTAGAAGCTGGTTTCAATGCCATGAAAGAGTGGTTTTCACATAAAAAATAAAAGCTATTTCACCTAAAAGTAAAACCTATTTCAAATGATGTATGGGTTCTTCGTTTTTTTCAAAACTTCGACACAACTTCAGCAGATACCAGGAATTGTTTTGGGTTTGGCTATTCTTCCTCACAACGCTTTTTAGAGCAGCTCATGGTTCAAACTGCCCAAGGACATAGGTATACCTGAAAGACTTCTTGTGTAATCGGTAAGCAATTAAATGTCACTAAATTGTTTTTGAGAAAACTGCTCAAAGGGTGAGTGAACAGGCAGCATTACCTGCTTTTAGCTGAAGCTCTGGATTGTGGATACGAATATGACTGGCATCAACCAGGTGCGGAGTGGTGAAACCCAGCTCCTTCACCATCGAGATGAGATCTTGCCAGTAGAGGGCACCAGCCATTCCCTCACCTGGCACGGAAAACGTTGAAGTCAGACTTAACACAAAACATTACAAAAAGGCCACTGAAACATCTGCAGGGCATTTCAGAAACTCTTCCAATGACAGAAAAATGCAGAGGAGTCTGAAGGTCATAGCAATAGTTACAGTACACAAAGGGAAAGCAAAGCTTTATGAGCTTTATCTTTTGTAAAGGATTACAAAAGATTAGTGTTTCTGAACCAAGTCCTTGAGACACATTGCACAGCTCCCATTTTGTTTCATACCCCACTCCCAGTACATCTCTAACAGATACTGAATCTTCATAATTTCTTGGTTCATGTGTAACTGGAGGTGTGAAGCAAAAAATGTGGACCGCCGCATGAGTCTCGAGTGCTACGTGACGAAACACTGGGTTAAAACCTACCCCAAAGCACTGGATCCTCTTTCAAAGAGTCCGGGACCACCTCACTTGCGTACATATCACTGAAGTAAAGTTCCCCACCTACCTGCGGGTTATCCAGAAATAAAACACAAAGGCTGAATACACCGTGGAGTTTTCTGAGGAGAGTCGAAGTAGACTACATCCTGGAAGGAACGGACTCACCTTGAGAACCTTGAAGGCTTCCCTTAAAACAGCTTTCTTGTCTGGGCACAGACAAATCACACAATTGGATCTGCACACAGGAGATTGGGTTTTTCCTTGTTTTAGGCAGTAACTGATGAATTCACTTACAAATTAGAGAGCATGTGGCAATAAACAAACATTCCTGTCTGTACAAAATATGTATAAAAAAAAGAATAGGAACCAAATACAGCTGTACATAGAATAGCATATGATCAGTTGCTTTTTTTTTTTTTTAACCACAGAATGATGCTGGCGAGAAGATGGATTCTGAGATCATGAGAACTGGATTCTGAGAGAACAGGGTCAAAACTATCATGACACAAAGATCGTCTTTAAATGGAAGACTGCATTTTACACTAAACACTCTCACCCGCATTTAAGATTATCTCAACACTACGAGGCTTTTGGGAAAACAAGACGCTTCTCGTGACAAGGTCTGGAAGAAGGAGCCCATACATGACCACATCCATGGAGTCGTTGGATATGCCAGCATCTCCGAGCTTCTCCATGTATCCTTGGATGAACACAGTGTTGGGCTTAGTATAGCCGAAACACTTCTGGTGGTACAGGATGTATTTCCTTGATGCTTTTATCTGGCAAAGAATCAAATGTGGAGGTTCTCGATAAAACAACAAGTAACGGTTTGCCTACAGATCTGATAAAAAAAAATAAAAAAAAAAAGAATCTGAAAATAACCTTTGGTTTAGACTATTTGTTTTCTTTTTGCTATTATTTTACACTATTTTTCAACCAGCTATAGAACACATTTGCTTCATCTTACATTTAATCTCAAGTGTTCCTATGAGCCTAAAATGTTCCAATTTATTACAAATGGTGCATCAAGAATGGAGGGAATATTATTGCCTACCAGTTCCTCTGTCATGTCAATACCAGTGACATGTCCATTCTCCCCCACTAGTTTACTCAGGGTGTAGCAGTCCCTGCCAGAACCACTGCCCAAATCCAGAACATTACATCCTTCCAACTTCTCTGGGACCACCAGACCACAACCAAAGAACCTGCAACAGAGACATCGTCGCCGTTCCTCAACAGCTAGCACAGACCCTGAATGTTTTTACTGAACTACAGATAAATTACAAAGGTCTATAAATTTCATATAGTAAATGAACAGACACCGTGGTCACCTTTTGCAAACCTCTGGGTGGACCTGACCGAGGGCTTCTCTGGCACTCTTGGAGAGCGAACGGGGGGAGGCGGAGCAAGCCGCACTGGTCTGCAAATCATCCGATGTCTCCAGAGAGCTGTAATAATTCTGCAAGAACGCAAAGTAGCAGTGACTCAACTCCATCATCAAACCTCTGTGGTCTGTCAAACACTTAAGCTACACTCTCCCCAACCACTTTAGGAGGAACACCTACATTACCTTTTGCCTCCACTCTGGATCATTATTAGACACGCCATATAGGCACACATTGCTCATGGAGCTATAATTCCTGACTAGCAGATGCCATGACAACACAGAACTGACGTCACAGTCGAGGTGGCACAGTAAATCAGGCAAAGCTGGAATTTCCACGGTTAGTGTCCACCACAAAAAATAAAAATAGCACCACGATCAAGCTATTCGCGTTTTGGTGAATCACTGCTAAAACGTCTGAATGCGCATATCTGTATTTATATAGCTTATAAACTATCGCTTTATGTAGTCATACGCTTTTAGTAACTTACTAAATACCAAATAGGCTTCACTTGATTAAAATATCCAGTAATCAATGACTATTACAAAATTACAAAAAAAAAAAAACAAACAAACAAACCACAAAGTAGATACGTTTATTAGCTTTTTGAAATATTTATGTAATGTATGATGACACATGCAAGAACACGTTCAACCTTTGTACACTGAATAGATATTTTACTGCATCATGTTAGCTATGCATGACTACATAAAGCTCTTAAAATACGTTAGTCTCCCTTTCTCTTTGGAGCAATGCACAACGAAATACAATATAATAATTGTAATATCGCGCATGTACGCATATTCGGAGATAGAGTGGCGAAGACTTGAGCGCGAAACGACCAAACGCGCGGATATTTTGACATCGTGTAAAAAAGTAAATAAAAAAAATCCCTACTCCGATTTGCAAGATAGTGGTCAGGTGGTCAGAAAATCGCCATTAGTAAAATACTGGAAGATTCGGTCTATTTGTGTGTGGCTGTAAATGGGCTCGTGAGAGAGTGCTGTTGTCAAAAAGCGCTTTAACTCACCTTCACATTCTCATGAACAAATACCGCCATGATCCAGTCAAGTTCGGCACTGAGGCTGCAAAACAATTACTGACAGGACAAAGTTATTGCATATTTCTTAGAAAAACCTGTACAGAAATGCCGTATGACTGAGCGCATGACTACGAACATTAAGAACAAACATGCACACTTTGCATACTTACTGATGAGATATATCTAGTAGTGAAATTCGCTCGAACTTTGGTCGTAGTGTAAAAGGCAAAATCCCAGGCCTATAACTGTCATAAATCCATGCTGCCATACCGTAGTACACCACAAGGTGACAGGATATGATTATTTTTGCATCATGCCGCGAAGACATACCCGAAGTTTCTCTACGTTTGTCAAATAGTAAACAACGCTGGCTCACCCAAGTGAGAGGGATTCAGAGCGTCCCGTTATTGATTTCACTGAGCAGCCATAATCTGTTGACTGAGAACCCAAAATGCAGCCTATATAAACTCTTTTTTTTATCACACCAGCAATTTCAAACATTGATTAAACCAACTGATCAAGCGATCGGATATTCTATTGTGCATAATGGCATGAAGTTACGTTTACAGTTACAGCATTGGGAAAACGCCCTTGTCAGAACGACTTACAGAAGTGCTTTGTAATCCCTATTAAATACATACCTCATGTGACAATAGATAGGTCAGTGTTAAAAATACTACCAGGCTAAAGCCATCGTTCGAATGGAAAAGAGTCAGTAAAAATCTATTTTTAAAGTGCGTATTTAAATTCGTTCCGGGTAGGCTCAAAGCCAATAATAAAAGGGTGTGTCTCAGGCGAATTATCATACATATCAAACTAGAGTACATACTCTTGCTACACTCAGATAGACCTTTGTGACTAAATAAATACAAGCAATACATTTTTCTGAAAAATGCACTTTATAATAATATATAACAAATATGGTGGCATTACAAAGGAAAGCATTGATTATTCCACCACAGAAGAATTTAGTGTGACTTGTGGATTCACATTCTACAGCTACAATATGTATAGAGGCTATTTAAGTTAAACTGGCGAAAAGCCTAACAGTAAAAACAATACTGTGGTTGTCATAGTGACATACCATACCGTGGTGACTTACCACAGTGGTATACCCTGACCATATTCTGACATATTTCGTTTTCTTCTACTCAGAAAATAAGTGGTGTGTAAAAGTTCAAATAAGGCATGCAGCTAACAATCCACGTACCCCTGGAACCAGACGAGGCGGAGGAAAACAGTGGGATTAGTAGGAGGATGACAGAGCATGAGGAAAGATGAGGATGAGGCCTGATTGGCGATGATGAATAAAGATATTAAGAGTGTGTGCGCGCGTGTGGTTGGAAAGCTAAAACTCTTCCCACAGTGTTCTGCTTGACATTAAGTCGAATCAGTCAGCTGTGACCAGGCCCCCGGGGGGGCCGGGGGCCCGGGGCGGGCCGGGGGGGGGGGGGGGGGGGGGGGGCGCCGCGGGGGGGGGGGGGGCGGGGGGGGGGGGGGGGGGGGGGGGGGGGGGGGGGGGG
>JAOYMR010000012.1:3576515-3590071 GCA_025802075.1 Tenebrosternarchus preto | reverse complement strand
GCCGGTCGCCCTCGGTGACCCGGGTCACTCCCAAAACAATAGTCTGCACTTGGCTTTAAGGGTGGGCCAAGCACCTCTCGTTTTCACCTCCCTGTAAGTAAATAGCTCGGGGAGTTCAGAGAGACCTTTCAAACCCAGGGTGAATGACTTTCCATTTTCCAGCCACTCGATGTGACATTTATTTGATAAAAATGTTCTACCAATGACATCACTGTGTTTGACTTACTGCAGGTTTAAAAAAAAGATTTGGAGTTTGTTGAAGTCATGTAATTGAATTAAACTAGAGCACTATCAAACACTACTTGTTTTGTCAGATTGTCACTCACACACACCCCATGCCCCCCCCCCCCCCCTCCCACACCCACACACACCATAATTAACAAAGTTAGAGAACTGAAGCTCTGCCATTTGAATCAGTGGTTCTTTGTACTCCATCCAGAGACCATGGTCTAGTCCACAGCAGAGCAGGACTTCAAATGCTGATTTTTCTCTCTGGCTTTTCCCTCTCTGTGCTCTCTGACAAGTGAACAGTTGTCAAGATCCAAGCTTGACCCTGGTCTTGGTCTCCAACTTATTTGTTTAATTTCTGTTCCTTTTTTCTGTAGTCAAGGCAAGCAAAGGGTTATTGCCAGTTCAAGCCTGACAAACATGCATTGTATGCAGGGGAGGGTTCACTGCCAGACCAAAGGTTATAAGAAGTTTAAGAAAAGGGTAATCATTGGAAGATCAAATAAAGTGGAAGCTGAAGGAGGGGAGCATGTGTACGTGTGACACAGACAGCCTTCTCCTCAGCAAACAAAACCGTACTGTTCAGCTCTCTCACACACACACACGTGTACACACGCGTGCACACACTCTCCCTTGCTCTCTCTCTCACTCACTCACTCACTCACTCCCTCCCACACACACACACACACACACACTCTCTCTCTCTCTCTCTTTTTCTCATCTCTCTCTACCTCAGAGGTCTCATTTAACCTCTGCTCCCCCTTTGAACTCTGCAAGGCCGGCTGGTTAAATCCAAGTAAAGGCGACATGTTCAAGGTTAGTTGTTTCCCTTTGAGTGCGAGAACAATACAAGCTGGAACTGCTTCAGGTTCTCAGTGTATGTGCAGATTCACTTTGTGACGCATGTCAACGAGATGAAAAGATCCAACCGGGGGAAAAATAAATAAATAAATCCCACTAGATGTTTTTTTTTCTTTTGCCCAGCCACCCGTTCTTTCCTTTAGCTCCTCCCCACCCTCCCCCATACCCTCCCATATCCTCACTCAAGTGTAAACTGACAAACATTATAACATGTTACTCACATAGGCATAACCGGGTCACACGAAATGGGTTTTTTTTTTTTTTTTTTTTTTTTGGTTTTTGGTATTTGGTCAAACAGGGAATATGCATGATCTGGTTTCTGCATGATTTCTCTTTAAAATAAAAAAAAAAAAAAAAACCCACATGTATTTCAAAATAGGTAAGACCATGCAGAGACGGAAAAACTGGGGGAAACCTATATTACTTCATCGCTTGCTTTGGTCATCGATGTGAGGTAGCACGGTGAAAGTAGGTTACGCTGCAGAAATGATTTAAGGAAGCTCAAGAAGCCGTGTTTGGCTTCCTAAAGCGCAGATGCGGCAGTGCTCAGGCCTTGTAGCTCTAGGTTACTATGACTTTTTGGGAGCATGCCTCAGGAACAGAGTCATACTTGGGCTGAAAGAAAAGCAGGGAGAAGCATGCTTCTGCAGAACGGCCCCCAGCACCGTAAATCATATGTATGATTTAGAATTCCTCTCCTAAGCACCAGGGTCATTAGGAGGCAGCAGCCAGGCAAGGCGTGCTTTATGTGTATTGTTCCACATGGGCAGGTTCGTGCCAATTGTGCAACTTTTTTTGATCCAACAAAAATGCACGCAAGCTCTCGTCCAATTACTCGGGAAAGGGCGTGTAAAAGGAAGTCCGCGTCAATCCGAAGCGCGTCCTCGCTGGGCGCCGGCAGCAGAGGTGCGGTCTGAGCCCCTCAGCCATTTACCAAGACCCAAACTAATCACGCCGAGAACGTTCGAAAGCTACTGTTATTAAAGGTCTGAAACTGCTGTAGCAGGAAGTTAATCCTGTCAGTGTGCATTTTTTTTTCTTACCACCCACCCCCCTACCCCACTTTCTGACACACAGCCACAAGAAAGGAAGCTGTACATGATATGACCCAGTTTCAGGGGAAAATATAAGAGATTACACAAAGCAAAAGGCCTTCATGAATTTCCTTGCTTAGGATACTACAAAGATCATAGAGACACAAGAGGAGAAATTCTAAATGTCTCAACATTCTACAAGATATTTGCCACTAATGTATGTGCTCTACTCTTTTTGACTGAATTTATACTCGTGTGCAAAGGATGAGTGAGAGAGAGAGAGAGAGAGCGAGAGAGAGAGAGAGCGAGCACATGAGATCGAGAGAGAAACTTGGGAGAAGCTTACTTGACTCGGTTTCCTGGGTTTCCTCAGCAGAAGCAGTTGTTTGCTCTCCGTTTCAGTGTGTCCCTTTCTTACTGGGTTCCTCTTTTCAGGCCACTGATCTGTCTCAGTACTGACCCAAGCAAAGTGTGTTACTGCCCTCTCACATGCCCTCACGTCTGTGTCACGGCGACCAGCAGGAATTAAGGTCACACCGCAAGGCCCAGGAGGAAAATCCAGGTCAGCAGCTAGGTCAAGCCTTGCTAAAAAACACCTTTACTACAGTCCAAACACATATTCCTAAATGTATACTGTTATGGTGTCAAAGGCAGAGCCGTTATAGCTAGGAAGAAATGCCTGCATAGAGATGATCACGTAATAACATTGATAGTCATTTTTTCTCGTTGAGCAGACGAAGACGTACAAATCTAAACAAACATTCATATTAGGTAAACATTAAACAGTATGGCTTTATCTCATGAAATATTTTAAATTGGTCCATACTGGGCTCCAAAAGGAACTAAAAGACAAAAAGAAAAGGTTTGTTCTAATTGTGCATTTTTGAACTTTATTCAAAATCTGTGCAAGTAAACATCAAAACGAATACATTTCAAAAAATGATCACAATAATATTCAATATGCTGCAGTCATCCTGCTCCAAAACAATTTATTTTTAAAACCAAGTTAAATCTGTGAAACATCAAAGTAATCCATACTTGCGCTGTACTGTACATGACATGATTTTTACCTGTTTGCTTTTATCTCTTGTAAAAAATAAAATACAATAAAAAGAAAATAAATATTTTTCATATGCACATCTGTTTCAAAAGTTCAAATACAATATTTTGCTCAGCAGTCTATTTCTCAAAGTAAACAGACGGAATACATGTTACGTATCGGGCTTCATGACAAAATATTTATGCTTAAGACTTTGAATTTCCCCATGTCCAGTTATACATTGGAACCTTTTCATGCATCTGCATGCAACAGGCAATGGTGTACTGTTGAATACCTGACATAACACAACATGTTGCCGAACGGATTATTGTCGTTTTTTTTACCAAGAGACACATGCAAAAGAAGGACAAAAACATCCTCTAAAGTATGTACATATTCACACAGCCATTACTGTGAAGTCTCTTTAGGAAATTTCAAAATAAAATGCTTCTCTTTTCATCCATATAAAATAGCTGTCTTTCATAAAGATAAAGATTATGGTATGTACATAAATATATTTTAGAACGAGTCTTTAAGATTGAGGGGACAAAAATAACTTGTTATATTCCAATATGTGAAATATTAGACCATACAGTATCATATGTGGTGACAACTATTACCAAACACTGCCTTCTTTAGGACACCACATCCTGCACGTCATCACAACACTCCGCACGTCTCTGGCAGGCTTGATTTGTCTCATCTTAATGCAACGATCCAAATTTCTTGCAAAATGCAAAACATTCATGGCACATGCTGATGCCAAGACATATTCATAACATCAGATTAAACTTAAATTTTAGCTCAGCGAACACCAATCTTTAGTAGTCGATTTGTAAAAATTATTATTATTTTTTTGGTTCCTTACAGGGTAAATCTCTACTCTTGGCTTGGTGCAATAAATTGCTGAGTCGTTGTAAAGTCATTGCAAATTAGTCACAAAAATAAAGGAAAACAAGGTAAATGAATTAAAAAAATAAACAAACAAAACACCAATAGCAAAGTGTACAATCATCACATATCATGCACATACTATATAATGGTTTCATAGTTTCATACGAATGAACCTTGTTCACCTACGATGGTGAACGAATGATCTGCATTGAACGATGCACAGTTCTGTCCGAAAGACATTTTTGTTTACAGTGACAAAATCAGCAGGTCAGGAAGTTATCCGTCTGCAGATATCACAAACTGTAACTCGCATTATAATGTTAATATTAGGGGGCTGTGAGAAAACTCGATTTGTATCCTGCGCTACTGCAAAGTAACTTGCTCTCAAAACTCAACTTCAACCACGTAAAGAAACAAGCTTTTGTTTTCATCAGGACATTCAACTACATAGTCAGGAGCTTGTGACACTAAAGTAAGAATTAGAATACCGATCATTTAATGATGTAATTATGTTTTTAAGGACAATATTCATCCACAATATGGAAAACCAGAACAATGGCAAGAAATAAAAGCACTGGGATCATCTTACTGAAAGCAGAATGAATTACATGAAAGTTTTTACCAACTGACCAACAAAACTGCAATACAAATAAAGAAGAATGAAGAAAGAGAAGCACGTTTTAATTCCAAATAAGTCTCCTCCACTAGTTCACAATTAGGATTTCTTCAGTGACCCGTTCAGCCGTGGTGATTCACAGCTATGAGTTCCACTGTGATTATGTGGGCTTTGTTGCAAGTTCATTTTGAGGTCAAAGGCTTCTGCTTCGTCTTTCGTCTGCGCCCTGAACTGTCCTGACCTCGGTTCAAGCTCTCCTCGGTCTCTAACCAGATGTGGATTGCTCCTCTGGAGCATGTAGTACAAAATAGGGTTAGCCTTAGTCAACCGTGGAGAATCTAGCTGGTGGTCTTGTGTTTTGTTGTCACCGTTGACCAAGCTAACTGAGTCCCTCTGCGTGGTGATGTCAGGTTTTGACCTGGAAGGACCCTGGGGTACATGGATGTCTAGGAGAGATTCTGGTCTTTTTATACCTGTTCTTACAGCAGAGATTTTGTTGGGACTCTGGCTTTGATTAAAGGTTTGAAGCTCACCATTGTTAAGTGGTTCGATGGTACTCCCATTTATGACGGGGTGTGACATTGGACTAAACATACTCCTCGACTGAGACAGTTCTTTCAAACAGTTGTCAGAAAGTAGTAGCTGCCTCAGAACATTGAACCCACGATTTTCAATACTTGGAGATTCACAAGGTGGAAACTTGGCTGGTGGACTGTCTGCCTCTGGGGGGCTAGATGGATCACTGGTCTCTTGCATCTCTGGAATTCCAGAGGTTGAGCAGTTGCTTGTGTCATTTTGGCTACCAGAGTTCGTAAAAATTCCTTGCTGGCTTATTTCAGTGTGGTCCTCTGGTTCAACTGAAAATTTTCTCTTCTTTGGGATGGTTGGTCCCGGATGTTCCACTGGTTCCTCTTTAATGTAGCCATTGTTTGAGTCCTCTAAAAGATTTGGCTTTAATGTTCTGGGTTGCTGCTGCAAAAGATGAGAAAGAAGGCCATCTCTGTAGAAAGCCATTGGAGATAGTGGCTCCTGCTTTACAGTACATTGATTGAGTGTGAGGAAGCTCGGTTTCGGCGATTCTGCCAACATGTTCTGGCATTGATTTATACCTTTGCCATTGTTTAACATTTCGCCCTCGTCCAGTGGCTCAGTTTTGATGGAAATGTCTGGTGAGGGTCTGTCCAAATTACTGTGGCATTTTAAGTGATTTGGTTGCCTTTCTGCTGAAACGTTCCTTCCAGAATCTCTTTTCCGCTTATTGGTAGCTCTTTCCTTTTGCGATTTATTCCCCAAAAGAAGTTGGAGGACAGTGCGCCTTTCAAGGAGATTTTCGATCTCTGAGCCACGTTGTGTAGGTTCTGCCACAACTGGTGATTTCACGCGAGTTCCTTCCCACCCTGTTGGGGTGTTTACTGGCGCAGTGAGTCTTTCTAGCAAAGTTGCAGAA
Source organism: Tenebrosternarchus preto (assembly GCA_025802075.1). Taxonomy (NCBI): domain Eukaryota; kingdom Metazoa; phylum Chordata; class Actinopteri; order Gymnotiformes; family Apteronotidae; genus Tenebrosternarchus; species Tenebrosternarchus preto. The sequence goes on along the minus strand of JAOYMR010000012.1, from coordinate 3,583,952 downwards.
CTTGAGGTTTTAAGTTCTTGAGTCTGCCTTTTGAATGGAGGCAAAGGAGCTTTAGATGTTGGTGAAGCAGTTGCACTTTGTTTTCCACACTGGGCTAGGTTTTGCAGCAGTTTACTAGCACTAAATGGCGTTTCTTTGACACCACTTGAAGGGGTTTTAGTCTTACACAGATCCAAGGGGACAGACTGTTGATTGGGGGAGCTGTAAAGGATGTAAGGAGATGTACGAGCATTGCAATCTCTGCCTTGGGGCAATACTGGCAGGACTTTGGGACTTTTGGTGTTCATTCTACTCAGGTCTGCTGTGTCCTTACACCTTCCCGTATAAAAAATGGTCTGGCTGGTTGTACAGACACTATTGACCTTAGGGGCTGTGACTGGCTGCAACTCTGGATTATCCAGGCGTTTGTTTGCCTTCTCGTTATTTTTGTGATCGAGAAGCAACTCTAAAAGGGTTACTTTGTGATGGGGTTTCATTTCGGGACAAGCGTGTACCTCTTGGAGTCCAACAGGGACTTTTGGGGGTGGGTTATCCAACATCCACCTGCTTTTGGGAGACTCTGTGACCTTGTCCGGTGTTGGCGAAGAAGATGAAGAGAGTGGTGTTGGGATGTTTATTTTGCCCTTTACAGAAAGGTCAATCGGAGAGCAACTAGAGTGACTGCTCTCAGCATCACTACTGTCCTTTGGCAGGCTGCTGGCAGGATCCGAGTGCTCACCGTCTGAAAACAGAGGAGAGTCTCGACTGGAGAAGACGCTGACATCCTCCTTCATGTGACCCTGACAAGTGAGTCGCTGGGGTGTGTTGTGGCTGTTCAGAAGCTGAAGCAGGAGACTGCTGCAGTTCTGCGATGGCCTGCCATGCCTCTCAAAAGGTCGTCGCTCTCTGAAGGGGTGTGTTCTCCTCATAGAACCCTCCGATCTACTTTGCCCTGTACTTAGGCCTGGACTCTGCCTACTAGAGCTTGTTGGAATTTGAGAAGGTATCCCATTGTTGGTGTTTAAGGAGCTTAGTGTGTCCTGGTTTGACTGACACTGCCCAGATGTCGTAGGCTGTTTCTTTTCTTGAGTTTGCTGCGTGGCCATGGCAGCAAGCCTCTCACTGGCTGATCGCCCTGCTAGCTGAGCTTTGAGGGCCTGTTCCCGGGAATACTGTTGCAGGTGAGCCTCACTAGAAAGCAGCAGTGCCAGCTGACTGCAGGCCACACTGGGTTTGGGTGAAGGCGCAGGGCTCGACCTGATATTTACCAGACTGGCCACAGCCCTCAGACGTTCGGTGCAAGGAAGGGATTCTGATGAAGGGGAGCGAGAGCTGTGGTGTGGTGTCATTGGAGACTCTGATAACCTCTCCTGACTGGATCGGCGGCGGTCATACGACTCACTGACGCTGTGATTCTGCACGTTGGCATTTCCAGTCATTCCTTTGAAGTGACTTGGGGCAGATCCAGGGCTGTGCTCGGGTGCCTTGTCTTCTTGGTCTGGCTCTCTGACTGGACTAGAGGCATTCTGTTGCATCAGATTTTGAACAATGTGCTGTGACAGAGCAACGTTCTGCAGCCTCGTGCTGAAAGACTGAAGCAGGCTCGCCAATAGCGTGCTCTCTCCTTTACACTGCGAGGAACCATTCAACCCACTGTGAAGTTCCTCCTTCTGCCCGTTGAGCTCAGCAGAGGCCGTCGACCTCCTCTGGCTCTCGCGTTCGGTCCAGGCTTCTGAGCGCAGCAAACGAGCTTTTTTGAGATGCTGCGTGGTGCCTCCACGGGCAGCCGTTTTATCCTGTTGAGCACTATGACTTGGCATCGTGAGCCCTGTCCGCTCTTTGTTTCTCTGGTCCTCATTGGCACTGCCAGCCTCACCTTGCTGTGTTGCCGTGGCACCTTGTGCTCCTGCTGCCCGATGCATGAGTAAACCTTCCAGATACGTTAGAACAGCAGAATCCTGGTGTGTCTCAGGGCCACTCTCTTCCCCATGAGTCATGTTCAATATTATGATCCCTTCTATGGCTGGCCACCACGACAGAGGAAAAATAAATGCTCAATTATTTTCCACCCAGAGGTCTAATGGCTTTTAGCTTAAAAAACAGAAGGGAGGTTTTCAATCCACGCAGATATGAGAAGTCAAATGCAGCTTTACAGTGGTGTCCGTCACTACAGAAGAAGGGCGCATAAAGTATGTCGGTTTAACTTCTGGTTACCACTGCTGTGATATGAACAGGGCCATGGTCCCGTGATCCTTGTGAGCTCCCAAATCCATGGGCATATAACCTTTTGCTTATAGAGCTTGACAGTCAAGTTAGTCTACTGCCCATATCCTGGTTTCCTGACCACTGGCACAGCTGGAGACAGTCCTGCACAAAGAAAAAGAAAAAAACACAGATTAAAAATAACTAAACCGTTAAGACCGAACATCCTATTCAAAACTGCTTTAACTATATGTGATCAACAAGATCTATAACAAGCTACTTTAAACGTAGAATCACAAAAAAAAAAAGAGACTTGTGTACAAACATCTACAAGGCTCCTATGACATCACAGTGGAAATGAAAATGGATGTTATTAGAAAACCAGAATCTCACAATCATGCCACAAAGGGTTTGCGTATGAACAAAGGCAACTTAAGAAGTATGGAGTCAACTTGATATCAACTCACACTAAAGCTCATGGTAGGGTGGGTGCTCAGGAATCATGAATCAAAACACACTTGGTTCAGTCTCCGACATAAGCTCATGGTAGGGTGGGTGCTCAGGAATCATGAATCAAAACACACTGGTTCAGTCTCCGACATAAGCTCATGGTAGGGTGGGTGCTCAGGAATCAAAAAACACACTGGTTCAGTCTCCGACATAAGGTGTACTACAAGTATGGTCTGTTAAGGTCATCACAAAATCCTTGGTAGAGAAGCTCAAAGTCAGTAATTAACGTCTGCTTTTTCTTCCTCGATAGACTCCTCAGTAAAGCACCATGTATTTTCCTGCCAGACCCCATTAGCTTTAAATATGCAGAGCACAGAGAGCGCCTTGATTGATTTGACAGATATTAAGCAAAAAAAAACAAAGTGTGGTATCCCATAGAGTATTCAGTGTTTTAATAGAAGCCTTTCCAATGTAACAAACACAAGTGCCAGGTTAGAACCAGGTTACGGTTAGAGCAGCCTGGATAACTGCCTGCCTTCCTCGTCCATGTATAAATCGGGGAGGCATGCTGATAACATCAAATGTGTTTAATGTCTCAGATGTGATTAATGCTTAATTACTTAAAGCAGTACAGCCGAGAAAGCAAAATCCATCATTTAACTTTCCCAGTAATGTAAAACGTGTACGTTAAACACAACAAATCGACATAATGTGGACCGAAGTGGCCTATGCTGGATACAATTCAGCGAGAATCCAAATAAAGGTTTCTAACGTCTAAGATCTCTCTCCTTCTCTCCTCCCCCCCCTTCCTCTTTTCTCTCTCCTTCTCTCCCTTTCTCCCTCATCAAGCCTCCTCTATAGCTGTGCGCCCACACGCAGCACGCCCACCAAAACACACGCCGAGCCCTCCACCGTTACCGTCTCCTTGCCAACCTCTCGCCACATCTTATCAAAACGAACCACCTCCGGTTCGCATGCTGTCATGAGTTGAGGCTGGAGTGCATGCAGAATGATGCATTTTAAATGCACAAACGTCTACACCCTCCCCCCCCCAATGAACAGCCACCCAAGTCAGTAAAACTGCAACAGGTTTGACAACAGGCCTTCCTAACAAGACCCTTTAACAGTGCTGGCTTTCCGGCAGAACGATTCATTTCATTAATCCACCCCCCCCCCCCCCCCACTCCTGGCAGCTTTTCCAGGTCCTTTACAGGGAGCAGTATTTACCGGACCATTTAGAAAACGGCAGAATCATCGTCAAATAGGACACAAGGCATCTAGTCAGTAGTGCGACATCCGCCAAGCTGACCCTGTCAAAGCTCAGTGGTCAGTGCAATGTCACAGTTAACCACGGCTTTTCGCTACAGCTAATTGGCACCTTTGCTGGCTTTGCGTTCTGGGCACTGTGGAGAGGAGGGAGATTGACCTTGTCTACTAAGGCAAAAAGGGGGTTTGACTGACAATCTCCTTTATAGCCTTGCAACTCCTAAAACAGAGGAACACGCTGAAACAGGACGGAGATAGGCGCGAGGTGGATCCTGTTACTTTGAGAAAACTCCGGAAGCACGGAGGGAACGTCTCCGTCAAGTCTGAGATACACTGGCCTTGCAAGGTTTGTAAACATCAGGAGATCTGCATGTCGTCTGCACTTTAACGTTCTGGGTGGGGGGGGGAAACAGCTTGAGACTTGGACCACTCTCTCTTTTGTCCAGGCTTAAGAGAATGATATTCTGTTACTGTGTCAAAGCAGCACTGCTTGTATGTCAAAGATGCGAGAAGGCCGATTTAATCGATCCATGCTGACTGCATTGACACTTCACTCAATGCTTCCGTCAATAGGCTTCTTTTGCTTGTTAAGCTAACACAACGTGGACGTGTGAAACGATACTCCAACGAGTCGTAAACAAACATGGACGCCCTGCGCAGGCAACCTCCCCACGTCAAAGACGGAACCACTGGACGCTTCCGCTTCACCCGGCTGGTTTAGTTTGGGAACGCAGCTTTAAAAATCACACATTTACTGAGAGAATGACTAGAAGCAAGAGTGCGTACGTGAGTGAAAGGTATGAACAGGTCTAGAACAAAACCTTGGTTATATATGAGCATGTAGAAGCTGTTCTATTCAGGGCTGTGACGTGGCGAAATTATCACCAAAAGAGACGGGTGAAGACATCCCTGAACTTGTATCCTGGGGGGTGGGGAATTAGCAGCCTGATATAAATGGAAAGGACCTGATATCCAGACTGAATCCTTCATTTCTCAACAGTAAGGTAGAAGATTAATTACTACTTCCCTAACAAAACAAAAAAAAAAAAAGAAAAAACCTTATAATGAATTATGTCCACAGTCCAGAAATCGTAATCCATTTATGCTATTTAAAATGCATGATGAGGTAAGAGAAGACCTGCTGCCTGGCCTGTTTGAAGTCAAGGTCGTCCACTCAGCCGGGACTGTTTGAGCTGATGCAACAGCTGGCGCCAATGCAAAGCATTAGATCGTAATAAAATGTGACACGTTCACACGGAACGGCTGGCGGCTCCACGGCCTTAAACGAGAGCAACACCCCCCCCCCCCCAACGTCGACGTGATGGACGCGGTGCACGTGGCCATCCTCCGGTCACACGTGAGCCCGTGGAACCGCCGCGCCACGTTTCCGAAGACGAGGGCAAGTGAAGTCGCTGGCACTCGGACACCACGCGGGACCTGGTCGCCACGTGCCGAGCTGCCGTGAACGAATCCCCCCATAAAAGCATTCGGGTGGAAACGTGCGGGGGTAAACGTGAGGGTTGTGGTGGCTAACCAAAGATGGCTACCGTTTCACAGGGTCGAACTCAGGGATGGGGGTGGGGTTTGGTAATGAGGCAGCTCGAGCAGCAAGATCCACGCTCGCTGCCACGTGACTTCTACCAACGTCCTTCCAGAGCCCCCCAACACGTGGCACGTCACCCTCACCCTGGTAGATGAACACATGAGCAGCGTCGCTGTCTGCGGTGCTGAGGGAACGCCAGTATCTCTCTTCCACTAACCACCCAACAACATCCTTCAATGTTCACCACATCAAAACAAACTGATACCACAATCATCACGACGCAGGAGACGAGGCCAAATACGATTAGACGACACGCAGGAAGGGAGAACAAGCAAAAATATTTGCAGCCTACTCTTAACCGTCTCTGCGAAATGGCCCGATTTTCTTGAAGGAAAACTGCTGTAGCAGTGGGAAAGAGTCTGGGACCATTAGACAATGATTATCGCTTGCAACTGGGCTTTCACGTTAAGAGAAGGGCCTATGTGAACGATTCAGAGCGCGCCTTATCAGAGCCAGCTCAACCATGTGGAGAGAGCGAACACAGTGACCCAAATTACCCAGGTTAGCAATTACCAACCTTCCCCAGACCACACAGAAACACGCAAGAGAGTGGTCAGTGCAAACAAGCAAGTAGCAAATTATTACTGCCTTTGAGCTGGAAACCGTATGCAAGGTAACCGGTGTGGTATTTGCTACAACATGGAGACATTCATAAGAAATAAGCTGTGGAGTATTGAGCATAATCATTATTAAAAAGCAAACCACTTCAAGAAAGTCTCAATTCAAATCTTTATCTAAATAACATGATTTTACAGGCAATAAAACGCAGTGGCTACATCACTGTCTTCTTATTAAACATAGATAAGTGTCTTTTCAGCTAGATATGTTTTTATTTATTGATTTATTTATTTACTTTTTTTTTTTTTATTGGCCCAGGCTGATGCAATCAGGGATAAGACTAATCCAAGTAGGCAAAATATTGACTTTCTCAAAGCTTTCTATATGTTACTGGATGCTGGCCGAATGATAAATGACCATTACAGATACTTCACTTATCTTAGACAGACTTAGTGTTGCCTATGGCAGACTCAACTTCTAAGAAAAGATTTCAAATATATTTAAAAATTACATTTACTACACGACACGCAATATGTGCGATTATCCACTCACTCCAAAAAGCAGGTCAGAATAAATTGGCTCCACTGAGTTGGCAAAATTCCCCACATCACTACTTACTGCACAACCCATGTTGGAGCAGATAGCATCTCGATCAGATGCGAGTCCCTCCTCACACAAACAAGGGCTCGAAGCGTGTAGGATTCTGTTCGTCATCAGCAACTTCCTCCCTCTAAACAAACATCTTCCATATTGGTCTGATCTGCACGCATCTCATCTCTTACTGATCAGCATCAGAACTCCAAGCAAGAAATCCACCCAAGCCGGTGATGAACAGAATTGGTGATTTACATGGTCCAACACACTATCCAGCATCTTCCACTGGTTTTTGTCGCCATCGTTGTTATAAAACTGAATGCAAATCTTGTAAACAAGACTGAAGCTATGAGAACTGAAAAATGATGGTTATCTGTATCCCAGAGGCGTTGTGCAAAACAGCCAGAGTTTTCCATCCAAACTTCTTGTTTGAGGAGAAGTATAGTTCTCATGTGTGGTCTGCCCTTATCTGCATAAATGAGTTGGGTGCCATTTTTAACGGGTAATAAGCAACGCTGCAACATTACAGATCTTAAACGTAGACATTAAAACAATTAACACTGCCGTTCCTGCGAGAGGAAAAAAAAACAAAAAAAAAAAACATGCTATTCATGTCCATATTTCACCCTGCATTACCACAGCTATGCATGCAAATGTCAAGTGTTTGGATGTTCTGATGCCTTTAGATAAACCACAACATAGCGTTGATGCACAAGCACACACACACACACACACACACACACACACACACACACACACACACACACACACACACACACACACAC